>JAWNNW010000873.1:0-19512 GCA_035044465.1 Scaptomyza tumidula | reverse complement strand
TAATCGTTGCATGCACCTGAAAATGGACAACAGTCTTAACATGATCTTGAAAGTGAGTGGATGTATTTAAGTAAAGTTATAACTTTATAAACAGAATATACAAATGACTGACAAACTTTTGTATTGAACCAACAGTATTCAATTCTTGCCTACCACATATCTTTGCGCAGTAAAGCGCAGCCCCGGGCACCTGCTCAATCCGTGCCATGCCGTCAAGATACAAATACAGGGCCCGCCAAATTGACGAGCCAGAGAGCGAGTTTTTACTATAGGGTCTTTCAATTGGCGCGGTTAGAGTTTGGCGGCACATGGCGGCCATTTTTTTTTTGGTTAAAGCTGTTAAATCTTGTTTTTATTATTAAGTTGCTTATGCCAAATCATCATGGAATGTAACACGATTGAACAGCACGTTCAAATGATAAAACTTTATTATCAAAATGGGTTTTCGTTAACACAAACGTTGCATTGCGCCCATTTTACGGTAGACGTGGTGGCCCTTCACAGTCGGCTCTTCCACGTTTGGTGGCCAAATTTCAGACCACCGGTTCAGTAAACAATCATCCAATACCCGTACTTTTAAGGAAAGCAAGATCGGCCGAGAACATTAGCGTGGTCCGTGCAAGTGTAAAGCAGAACCCGAAGCAGTCGATTCATCGCAGTGTTCAAGAACTCGGCCTTTCGCAGACTTCAACTTGGCAAATTTTGCGTTGGGACTTGGGCCTATACCCGTGCAAGATCCAACTGACCCAGGAGCTCAAAGTTGATGACCATAGACAACGCCGTTTGTTCGCTGACTGGGTTTCGAATCGTTTGGAAGAGGACCCCAATTTCGGCCGAAAAATCATCTTTAGTGACGAGGCGCGTTTTTGGATGAATGGTTGCGTTAACAAGCAAAATTGCCGTATATGGGACGACACCGACCCATGCAAGGCTGACCAGGTGATAATGACTTTTTCCTGTGGGATTTCTTGAAGTCGCAGGGGTATGCAAATAAACCGCAATCGACCGTCACAAAAAAAAAAAAAAATCTCAGAGTCTTATAGATCCCTAGAGACTCCAGATTTGGAACTTAAGCTTGCCTAATCCCTAGGCAGTACAAGTTTGTTTTCGATTTTCGATAATTCTTCCCGTTTCCGATATACACATGGGATCGATAACAACAGAATCTTGAATTTGGAAAACTTTGAGAAACTATTTGAATTGTCATGCAAAATAATGAAAATCTGTGAAATTTTTATTGAAATCGGTTAAGAAACCGTTAAGAACCGGAGATATGGGACGTTGAAGTTGTGTATGCAGTTTGCGCGTACAAACACACACACACATACTTGCAAGCACTGACTGTACGCGTGAATTATAGGGATCAGGGTATCGTCTAGTCGGGATTTCTCGACTAGAGCCTTCTTACTTGTTATACATACCCGGATCCCATTAAAAAAGGGGGAAAAAGGGTATAATGTTTTAGTGCAAAAGTATGTAACAGGCAGAAGGAAGCATCTCCGAACCCATAAAGTATATATATTCTTGATCAGCATCAACAGTCGAGTCGATATAGCCATGTCCGTCTGTCCGTCTGTCCGTATGTATGAACGCGTCGATCTCAGAGACTATAAGAGCTAGAGACTCCAGATTTGGAACTTAAGCTCGCCTAATCCCTAGGCAGTACAAGTTTGTTTCCGATTTTCGATAACTTTTCCCGTTTCCGATATACACATGGGAAAACTTTGAGATGCAATTTGATTATAAAACAAAATAATGACAATCTGTGAAATTTTTATCGAAATCGGATAATAAACACCGGAGATATGGGACATTGAAGTTTTGTATGCAGTATGCAATATGCGCGTACACACGCACACACATACTTACAAGCACTGACTGTACGCGTGAAGTTTAGGGATCAGGGTATCGTCAAGTCGGGATTTCTCGACTAGAGCCTTCTTACTTGTTTTAACATCATTTTAGCTATGTGATTTTTGTTCAAGTGTGTGATTTATTATCAACAAGGAAGGCAGAGCTAAGGCATGTTTCTTCACACTGATGCGGTTTTATTTAGCTAGCCTCTTGTTATAAAAACATATTATATTTATTTTAAAATCTCAGCCTCATTTATAAAAACGTATTTTTTTTAATACCTCAGCCTCATCAAACTTTTGTTTTCTCGACCAATCTTCCCGACCCCATACTCATATTGCATCTTACTTTTTCTTACATATATCGGTATCAGAGTATTTCACAGTCGGTTGCACTCGACTGCAACGTTTTAACCTGTTTTTTTTTGCAGTCTCTGCTAGCATCGACGGCTTTTTTACAGCTGTTGAATTCCGGTCTGGAAATTAAAATCATCAAGTTCATTTTTTAAGTCTATAAGTTAAATGTATTTTAGTGAATAAAGGCTGTGCACAATTTTAAATCTTTCTTGGCATTATGAATGTCGCCGTTACAGTGGCTTAGTTATTCCAATGCATTTGGTCGTTATTACGATAACTACAAAATTAAAAGTATTAAGATTATTTTTGCGGAATTTGGTCCGTCTACTATTGCGGCTTCTGGGCTCACTTAAAGGTCGGAGCTCTACGGTAGTGCTTGGTTCATTGTCTACCAAAGTGTCCTACAGTTGACTGTGGTTGCGGTCTTCGGAACACGGGTACCGCATTAGTCGACCATCAGCAGCTAAGACCCCGAGGTCAAGGCCCCTAGATTGCCGAAGGTGTTGAGAGGGAACTACGTTCGACGGGGAAGGAGTGGGCCTCTTAATTAGGCAATGAGGACCATCCGGGCTTGTCAAGCAAAAACCTGAGCCATCGTTGATTTGTAAAAAGAGCACACGAAAGCGGTTCAAGTAAGTTGTTGTATGACAGTGTCGGGGGGCACCGCGCGTGTCTTTATTACCCGATTCTAGCGTAAAACAAGTTCCTCTAATCAACTTTATCTGCAGGGATCTATGCGGTATGGCAATAGACGTTGCAACAGCGGAAGGATTCTTTGGAGTTCGCAGTTACACCGACCAACGATCGCTGTTGGAGGAGCAGCCTCTCAACTTCTGCCGTACAGCTGGGAAGCACGGTAGTAGTGACGTTAACATATAAGGTAAGTGCTCTCTTGAATATATATTGTGTAGTCTACCAGTTGATCTTAATAGGGTAAAGAAAGCCCACCTCTGAAATGGCTATCCAAGAGAAGGGTTTTAGCTTGGCTCGTTAATCTTTGTTCGAATAGATATTGAGCTGGCGAGTCACTGACAAGGCCACGTTGTCCGACTATCAACACATCAGGTACGACCCACCTAGCTAAACGCAGCTCAACAACTTGTTCCAAAATTAAGACTATTAGCGGCATTGATATGGCTGCCTTTCAGCTTCAAGGGGTGCTACTTACTTCCTATTAGCACTGTTCTGTAAAGTCATCGCGTAATATGATACATTGGAGAGACGATAAAAGCTCTCTCACGGACTAAAAAAAAACCATTTACAAAGATAAGCAAGAGAACTGGCGCAACTACTGCCGAAGTGTGTAGGCAATTTCGCAAACAACTAGATTGCAAGTGATCTCTGCTAAAGGCTCGTCTAATAAGGTGCGACTGTGAAGAAGATCGAATGTTTTCTACACTCAAGACAGGAAACAAAACAAAACTACAGCTCTTGCTCCAAGCACATTTTTATGGATGCGAGTTTACTTTGCAATAAAGCATGTAGTTTTACTGCTTCACCGACCAGGCACAATAAAGCTCTGGTGGGCGGTCAAATCCCAGCGGTCGATCAGGTTTTTGCAGCATCGAAAAGATAATTCGATCATATCGTTTAGGGCAGAGGTGTGAGTAAACAAGTAAGAAGGCTCTAGTCGAGATAACCCGACTAGACGATACCCTGATCCCTATACCCTGTGCGTACAGTCAGTGCTTGCAAGTATGTGTGTGTGTGTGTGCACGCGCATACTGCATACTGCATACACAACTTCAATGTCCCATATCTCCGGTGTTTATTATCCGATTTCAATAAATTTTATATTTCAAATGGCATCTCAAAGTTTTGCAAATTCAAGATTTTGTTGTTATCGATCCCATGTGTATATCGGAAACGGGAAGAGTTATCGAAAATCGGAAACAAACTTGTACTGCCTAGGGATTAGGCGAGCTTAAGTTCCAAATCTGGAGTCTCCAGCTCTTATAGTCTCTGAGATCGACGCGTTCGTACATACGGACAGACGGACGGACAGACGGACGGACAGACGGACGGACAGACGGACGGACAGACGGACGGACAGACGGACGGACAGACGGACAGACGGACATGGCTATATCGACTCGACTGTTGATGCTGATCAAGAATAAATATACTTTATGAGGTCGGAGATGCTTCCTTCTGCCTGTTACATACTTTTGCACAAAACCATTATACCCTTTTTTTCCCATTTTTAATGGGATCAGGGTATAAAAAAAGGTCAATAGAATACAAAAATTAAAATACATACATTTGAAACGAACTCTATCATTTTACCGCACAAGAGGTCGCGGAGGTTGCGGGTTCCCCACCTATGGTTTAGGGTATGGGATGACTACTTCAATCTTGTAGGAGAGTTCATTTCTAAGCAGGGCAACCAGGCGCTAGACCCGCCCAATTCATAGAGACAGGCCGAAGAAAGAATCTACGAACCCATAAAGAATATTAATTTTTGATCAGAATCAACAGCCTAGTCGATTTCAATGTCAGTCTGCCCGTTTGTTTGTATGAACGCGTCGATCTCGGAGACTATTAGAGCTAGAAACTCCAGATTTGGAACTTAAGCTCGCTTTATCTCTTGGAAGTAAAATTTTCGATAACTTCAACTTTTTATTCCCTGATCCCATTAAAAATGGGAAAAAGGGTACAATGGTTTTGTGCAAAAGTATGTAACTGGCAGAAGGAAGCATCTCCGACCCTATAAAGTATATATATTCTTGATCAGCATCAACAGTCGAGTCGATATAGCCATGTCCGTCTGTCAGTCCGTCTGTCTGTCTGTGTGTATGTATGAACGCGTCGATCTCAGAGACTATAAGAGCTAGAGACTCCAGATTCGGAACTTAAGCTCGCCTAATCCCTAGGCAGTACAAGTTTGTTTTCGATTTTGGATAACTCATCCCGTTCCCGATATACACATGGGATCGATAACAACAAAATCTGGAATTTGAAAAACTTTGAGATGGCATTTTAATAACAAAATAAAATAATGAAAGTCTGTGAAATTTTTATTTAGATATGAGAGAGGAGATATGGAACATTGATGTTGAGTATGTAGTATGCGCGTACTCAGTCACACACACTGACGTGTTAAGTATAGGGTTCAAGGTTTCGTCTATTCGGGATTTCTCGACTAGAGCTTTCTTACTTGTTTTTATACCCTGATCCCATTAAAAATGGGAAAAAGGGTATATAAGGGTTTTGCAAATGTATGTAACAGGCAGAAGGAAGCATCTCCGAACCCATAAAGTATATAAATTCTTGATCAGCATCAACAGCCGAGTCGATATAGCCATGTCCGTCTGTCCGTCCGTATGTATGAACGCGTCGGTCTCAGAAACTATAAAATCTAGAGACTCCAGATCGATAACAACAAAATCTTGAATTTGGAAAACTTTTAGATGCCATTTTAATTAATAAAGAAAGTAATGAAAATCTGTGAAAAATTTATTGAAATCGGTTAAGAAACACCGGAGATTTGGTACATTGAAGTTGTGTATGCAGCATGGGTTCAGGGTATCTTCTAGTCCGGATTTTTCGACTAGAGCAGTGGTCGGCGAACCGGGGTAAATTACCCCAAGTGGGGTAAAAGTGAAATTTCTGGGGGTAATTGACATGATTCTGAAAAGGTATCTCTGCATTTTCTAGCGAGCTTTTTTTCCACAAGAATATTCCTGAAAAAGAGTATATATATCACATTTTCTATTCTGCCGACCTTTTTTTTTTTGCATAACAAATATAAATACAGAGCATCATGGGGTAATGGTTCAAAAAGTTCGCCGGCCTCTGGACTAGAGCCTTCTAACTTATTATAGACTTCGCAGCGTCCAGTGGACTTGCTTGTGGTGTGCAACGCATGTCTTATGGGCTCTTTGGCAAAACGTGAAGGCTGCACTGATGTAAGTCAGGCCAAGTGTTGGCCCAAAATACAAAAGTTCTCGTTGAAATTTGGTGACAAGATAACGGACAAGATCACTTCTCTTGCGGCCACAGCCTACCGCCTTTCTTAACCGGGAATTATCTTTCACAGTTTTTCAGATATAATCACAAAATTTTGTCGAAACATAGCTACTCATTTTTCCCAAAGAAGGATCTAGTCGCGAAATCCCGACTGACGATATCCTGAACGGGAAGATTAATATTTGGAGCATCTAGATTGACACATTGTGTGCAGTGTAGCGGAAGGCCGTTCACATGGCATAGTTAAAGGATATCGATGTAAATTTGTATATCGATATAAGCATTTTGACGATTCCCCCTTTAGGTCGCACTGCAGGAGGCGCCACCTTACAATCCGTACGGACAACAATAGTAAACCCTGGAACATCAATACTTTCGTCCGTGTACGATGAAGCTTCAACGAAACATAGAACAGACGACTGTAGCATTAATACCTTCACATCTTCAATATGGCAAAGAAGGCTTTCTGTATTGTGGAATAAATATCTAAGGTGGATCTGTTAAGCTCGAAGAACAAACAGAGCTTTATATGGCGCACATCTCAATGATTGATGTGCCGAAGATCTTATTGCGCATGAAATTCCTGTAAGATTCTGGTCGCAACCTGTTTGATACTTTTTTAAATAAGATCGCAATAAGATCGCAACGCAGCATTACTCTAAGGTGAGCTTAAGGCTTTCGTACTTTTTAAACAATTCGCTTTGAACTGCGATCCATTGTCGCTTACACAAACTTTAGGAACCCCTACTTCATGAAAAATACTATGTAGTAGATAATCCTGGATTTCTGCAGACTTGAACTTTTTTAAAGGTTCCAGCAAATCTTGATCAATCCCAATCAGAAAACCAATACCTTTTTATACCCATTAAAAATGGGGAAAAAGGGTATAATGGTTTTGTGGAAAAGTATGTAACATGCAGAAAGAAGAATCTCCGACCCCATAAAGTTTATATATATATTCTTGATAAGCAGGCAAGGTAAAACAGAGAGGCAGGAGGACCGGCAAGGCAACACCAGATGCCTCATTCGATCCGAAGGGGGGCGAACCTACGCCGAGATGTTAAAAGAAATGAAGGGCTGGGTGAATCCTGAAAGCACAGGGGTGCTGATAAGAGCCATCCAAGAGACCCGTGCGGGGGTGTCCTTGTGAAAATGGGGGCGGGCTCGAAGGATAGTGGGGCATTCCGAGACACAATCTTGGGGGCGCTTAATGGGCTGGATGCTGTGTCCTGCCTAAAGCCGAGGTGGAGCGTAGAGATCCGAGATCTGGACTGCCTCACTGAGTTAGTTGACATAAGGGAGGCCCTTAAACGAGATGTTCCCAGCATGGTGGACGTTAAGATTGGGCTAATCCCAAAAACACTTAGGGGACAAAAGATGGCGGTAGTCGAAATAAGGATGCGAGACGCATCCCATCTTTTGAAACGAGGAAAGATCCATATTGGATGGGTCAACTGTACACGAATGTGTAAATATATTTATTGACACAATTCAACTTGCATTCGATACTGTAGGTCAAAAAACTCTTAGCGACAAAATATCGCTGACTACACAGAATATCGCTGACTGCACAATAAACGTTATTGCGCAGCGGTCAGCCAACCCGGTAGTTGCTAAATATGCTATTCTGCATATGCAAGCAATTGCCGAGAACTCAATAACCCAATTTTACTTACAACACAAACATATAAGCTAAGCTATTATATTATATATATACCTATAAATATTTTGACTTTTCTTCAATAAAGTTAGTGTCTTTACCACCGCATTCAATACTATTCACTCATTTCTTCCATCGCACTTACTGTGCGCACCGAAGGACTCCCTTTTTGTAGTCCAACTAGTTACAAGTGCTAGTTGCGACGCACTTTAGTAGTCAGTTTATGTACAGAATACTTCCCTTCAAAAACAGACAAACAATTCGTATGTACTATGTATGTATAGTAAAACGATTCTTACTTCCGTGTACTTTAGATCATGCATCGCAGATTAAAAGTAGAGCCCGTGCACCGAGATGCCGAACACCCGAATCAAACACAGAGTCGTGTTCATCCACGATGGAGCTAGGCGATCCCATCCCAGACATATTTGCCATGTTCGCGCGTTTTGATAGAATGTTTTTCCACCAGCGTCCACGAAAGGACTTGGTTGTGACACTGCTGGTGAGTGTGAGTATGTCAAACAAGTGTATTTTAAAACAATTTGTGCTTGCAGCATGAAATGACCCATGCTTATTGCTTTGTGCTGAACATATTGGATGAAAATGGCGGACATGGACCGAACTTTTAACATATCATGCAAACAATAAGCAAAGTAGCGGGTACTTACATAACCGTTTATCCGTTTCCAAAGATTAGTAGTGGGCAAAACATCAGCGCGACTGTGTCGGTACCTTTGCAAAAAGAGCGAGCCAGAGAGACAAGTTGCCAAACAAACTGCCAACTCCACTGCAAAGCCATAGTCGAAAGCAACATGCATAGGTACTTCTAACTCTACTTCAAGCGTTGACATACGCAATTATTTTGGAAAACCAAAGCCATCCTTTAATTTACTACCTCAAGCCCAACTATCTTGGACTGCCCGGCATGTTTCCAGCCAGCTCAGGTCCAGGACCATCAAGCGAGCCGTTTGCTGGCATCAAATAAGGGTCCAAATAAGTAGTCGGGATATCTCGACTAGAGCCTTCTTATTTGTTGCTATGTAGGGGTCGTCGAATTCCTTCGACCAGCGCTTAATGAACCCCAAGGCACTTGATGCTCGATTTGTGATTGACGCAATATGCTTGTCAAACTTGAGCTTTGGGTCCATTAGGATACCCAGATCCTCAACCAAATCAATCCGATCAAGTGGTAGGTTATCCAGAACATAGATATTAAAAAAGGCATTCGCCTATAAAAGGACATAACTCTACATTTACTGCAATTGAGATGCAGTGAATTTACTCTGCACCAAGTTTGAAAATTGCCTATGTCACTTCGCAGTCTATGACCAGACGGAAGACTTGCAGCTGGCATGCATAATTTCACATCATCAGCTTCCATAAGCACCTGTGAGTTGTTTATTACGGACGGAAGTTCGTTTATAAAAAGTGTAAATTATAACGGTCCAAGGTGACTTCCTTGTGGAACACCAGAAGTGACCTGGACCTCTTTAGAAACTGGCCCATTGAAATAGAGTCTCTGAGCTCTAAATGTAAAATAATCTTGAATCCAAACGATAAGTTTATTGGGAAAGCCCAAAAGTTCAAGTTTATGTATTAAAAGGAGGTGATTGACAGAGTAAAAACCCTTACTGAAATCAGTGTAAATAACATCTGTTTCCAATTTGTCTTCAAAGCCCTTAATAACAAAAGATGTGGTGGCACGGTGAAATTATAGATTTACAAAGATGTTGAAGATGAGAGGTTATTAATTTCTCAAAAATCTTAGGAATAGCAGACAACTTGGAGATATCCCTATAATTTTGGGCAATCCAAATTTTTGGGAAAGTGCATAGCTCCACGGACAAACAAAACAATTTATGCAAAGGTCTTAAGAAATCCTGAGCACAGTACCTAAGCACACAGATTGGTATTCCATCAGGTCCTAGAAAAAATGTGGGCTTGATAACCTGAAGATCACAAAGTAGTGAACTCTCTGATGATTTTCGGTATGAAAATGCAATTTGAGGCATTAAGCTGTTAAGGGTAAGGCATGACGACTGGTTGAAAACAAGGGCTTAAAGTCGTTTGAAAAAATTCAGCAAATAGATCGGCAATGGCCTGATCTGAGTTGGCTTTCATTTCATCAAAGAATATGTTAGATGGAATGACTTGCGTTTTGCATTAACGAAATTAAATAAATAATCTCAAGTTTTTATATTAATTCAACGGTGTTATTTATTCCCTACTATAATATTCCTAAAGCATTTTCATCCAATGGACATCCAAAAATCAAAACAATCAATGTGCGTACAACAATGAATGTGAATGAATCTGGTGCGTTGATAAATATTGATTCATCAATTGTTAATTTAGAGCACAGCGAAAATGATGATGATGATAACAATTAAACACTAAATGACCACATTGAAGAGCCCACGTTGCGAAACTTTTGGCGGAATGAACATTTTCTACTTAACAAACAGATTGAAAATTTGAGAGTGCAGTTTAAAAAACTGCAACAAGATATCGCGGCTCTCACAGAAAACTAAAAGATAATGAAATGAACTGGTCACAAGAATGCATGGCGATGAGCAAAAAGTCAATAATGGTTCCCAAAAATGTAAATGAGGGATCCAAGTATTTTGTCACACTGCTTTTGAAAACTTTTTAATGAACATCAATTACAGATCATCAAAAGGTTACCTGTTTATGCGCTTTGTCTTTCAATATGCTGAGTCCTATATTGAAGAAACTATTGAAGCTTAAGCCGAATGTGACTGAAAGTGAGAGCCGCGGTATGCGATCAGGCTGTATGCAACGCACTAAGCTATAAACAAACACAAATATATGAAGTGGCTAGTGGCAATAAGGTATATATCTTTTACGACTATGTGCATATGTTGAAAAGCATAAGAAACTGTTTGTTGGCAAGAGACATAACCACAGCAAATGGCGTTGCAAGCTGGAGTGTCATTTCGGAGTTGTACGAGATCGACTTGAAAACTGACAACTGGAATGGCTCCAAAGCTTACGGAGAAGCACATTCGGCCTTAATTTACAGAAAAAATGAGTGTGAAATTAGCGATCCAAGTATTTTCCAGATCTGTGGGCAACGGCATAAAAGTATGCCATTCAAATAAGCTGCTCAAAGCGCATACCATGGATAAAGCGTTGTCCACTACTAATTTCCTACTAACGCTGAATAACGCCTTTGATGCTTAAGACTGTCGTTCTTCATCAAAATTTAAGAATTCCGGCTACAACTCGAGCGATAGAGTAAAGCTAACTGAATTTTTAACGTTTGTTGAGCATCTTACCTTTGCTCAAAGATTCCAGTGGCAACAAGGCCTTCTATAAACTGTAGATCATATAATAAGCGTTACGGATGATCTGCTGAGCAACGCAGATATCCTTTATTTACGTCTTACAAGGATCAACCAAGATAGCTTGGCATTGCGGCATTGATCTCTAAACTGGGGAATAATACCAACCGCTTAGTAAGAGAAATGCAATACTTGACGGCGAGATTGATGTCAATGAAGAAAATAACGTCTGCATATCTTCAAAATTCCAATTGTGAGGATGATGACAATGATCTTGAAATGGATTGGATCATTGATCGAGATCAGCCAATAGATCGCAGAGAGGAATGCGAGGCGTAGTATCTCACAGTTCAGCAGACTGGCATTCACATTGATAATAATGGGGAAGTCGCAACAAGTTTGTCTTATCTCTCTATCTGGGAGCTTTTTTCACGCAGATACTATGACGGTTACTTGATTGCGAAAAAGAAATTCGATTGCCCACAATGCGGTATACACCTCAACCAAATGGACTCATGTGCATCCGAAAACTATGAAGACCTGATCCAGGCACGGAATTTTGCTATCGACAAAATGTGCCTTAAATATCCCTCCGATGTTCTCTTCCAAGTCAGCAATTTACATTTTGAGTCCTTGGCCAAAACCTTTACTCAAGCACCGAACAATTTGTGAAAGTATTATTAACGAGTGTGTTCGCCTAACGAATGAGTCCAATCCGTATATTGAAAACACTTGTTATATTAATAAGAAAGCGTGCAATGTGGCTGCAGCAGGAGATGCTCTTCGGAAAATCGGCTACAAGAAATGGACCACAGGCGAAGAAGCTCAAAATTTGTAGGCACTAGTTTGAATGATGATTTCGCAGATTGAAAATGCGGTCCTCAGAAGTCTTTTGCTGTTTATCTAAAATTGGCACACATGGTTGACGGCCGCAACATATACGGTAAGTTTAGTTAACGAAGCATTGTTTTTTTATATCTTATAATTTTTATATTTTAAATAGGTTCTGTTCCATACCTTCATCAGTATTGGATCAGTATTCCTTGGAAACATATATTCGACCGCGCAAAGTAAATAATAAAAATAAATATATATCAATACCTAAAGCAAATGGTAACACGGCCCCAGGAGAAAGACCCCAGAAGGATGACCCCCGCCGGCCTACCTCAGATGGATGAGCATGAAGATTGGCCATAGAAGGATGACCATAGTAGGATGACCCCTGCCGGGCTTCCTCAGGTGAGCAAGACGATTGGCCATAGAAGGATGACCATAGAAGGATGACCCTGGCAAGATGACCGTGCAAGCATGGCCAGCGCAAGAGCTGCTATGCAGCCCTGGTACGTTCTTATTAGGTTTATTATACCCTGATCCCATTAAAAATGGGTAAAAAGGGTATAAAGAAGTTGTGCAAAAGTATGTAACAGGTAGAAGGAAGCATCTCCGACCCTATAAAGTATATATATTCTTGATCAGCATCGAAAGTCGAGTCGATATAGCCATGTCCGTCTGTCCGTCTGTCCGTCTGTCTGTCTGTCCGTATGTATGAACGCGTCGATCTCAGAGACTATAAAAGCTAGAGACTCCAGATTTGGAACTTAAGCTCGCCTAATCCCTAGGCAGTACAAGTTTGTTTCCGATTTTCGATAACTTTTCCCGTTTCCGATATACACATGGGATCGATAACAAAAAAATCTTGAATTTTGAAAACTTTGAGATGCAATTTGAATTATAAAACAAAATAATGACAATCTTTGCAATTTTTATTGAAATCGGATAATAAACACCGGAGATATGGGACATTGAAGTTTTGTATGCAGTATGCAGTATGCGCGTACACACACACGCACATACTTGCAAGCACTGACTGTACGCGTGAAGTATAGGGATCAGGGTATCGTCTAGTCGGGATATCTCGACTAGAGCCTTCTTACTTGTTTTATTTAATTTACTAAAATTTCGTTTTATTTTAATTGCGAGTCACATTACGCTGGTAAGGAATTCATAAGAAAAAGCGAAACTTTGAGTGGCTAAAAAAATATATAAAAGATAATATAATATAGTCTCTGAGATTGACGCGTTTATACATACGGACAGACGGACGGACAGGGGTATATCGACTCGGCTGTTGATGCTGATCAAGAATATATATACTTTATGGGGTCGGAGATGCTTCCTTCTGCCAGTTACATACTTTTGCAAAAACCATTGTACCCTTTTTTCGCATTTTTAATGTGACCATGACAAGTAAGAAGGCTCTAGTCGAGATATCCCGACTAGACCATACCCTGATCCCTATATTTTCCGCGTACAGTCAGTGCTTGCAAGTATGTGTGTGTGTGTGTGTACGCGCATACAGCATAGTGCATACAAAACTTCAATGTCCCATATCTCCGGTGTTTATTATCCGATTTCGATAAAAATTTCACAGATTGTCATTATTTTGTATTGTTATTAAAATGTCATCTCAAAGTTTTTCAAATTCCAGATTTTTTTGTTATCGATCCCATGTGTATATCGGAAACGGGAAGAGTTATCGAAAATCGGAAAGAAACTTGTACTGCCTAGGAATTAGGCGAGCTTAAGTTCCAAATCTGGAGTCTCTAGCTCTTATAGTCTCTGAGATCGACACGTTCATACATACATACGGACAGACGGACATGGCTATATCGACTCGGCTTTCGATGCTGATCAAGAATATATATACTTTATGGGGTCGGAGATGCTTCCTTCTACCTGTTACATACTTTTGCACAACTTCATTATACCCTTTTTCCCATTTTTAATGGGATCAGGGTATAAAAAATGGCATTCGCCTATAAAAGGACATAACTCTACATTTACTGCAATTGAGATGCAGTGAATTTACTCTGTACCAAGTTTGAAAATTGCCTATGTCACTTTGCAGTCTATGACCAGACGGAAGACTTGCAGCTGGCATGCATAATTTCACATCATCAGCTTACATAAGCACCTGTGAGTTGTTTATTACGGACGGAAGTTCGTTTATAAAAAGTGTAAATTATAACGGTCCAAGGTGACTTCCTTGTGGAACACCAGAAGTGACCTGGACCTCTTTAGAAACTGGCCCATTGAAATAGAGTCTCTGAGCTCTAAATGTAAAATAATCTTGAATCCAAACGATAAGTTTATTGGGAAAGCCCAAAAGTTCAAGTTTATGTATTAAAAGGAGGTGATTGACAGAGTAAAAACCCTTACTGAAATCAGTGTAAATAACATCTGTTTCCAATTTGTCTTCAAAGCCCTTAATAACAAAAGATGTGGTGGCACGGTGAAATTATAGATTTACAAAGATGTTGAAGATGAGAGGTTATTAATTTCTCAAAAATCTTAGGAATAGCAGACAACTTGGAGATATCCCTATAATTTTGGGCAATCCAAATTTTTGGGAAAGTGCATAGCTCCACGGACAAACAAAACAATTTATGCAAAGGTCTTAAGAAATCCTGAGCACAGTACCTAAGCACACAGATTGGTATTCCATCAGGTCCTAGAAAAAATGTGGGCTTGATAACCTGAAGATCACAAAGTAGTGAACTCTCTGATGATTTTCGGTATGAAAATGCAATTTGAGGCATTAAGCTGTTAAGGGTAAGGCATGACGACTGGTTGAAAACAAGGGCTTAAAGTCGTTTGAAAAAATTCAGCAAATAGATCGGCAATGGCCTGATCTGAGTTGGCTTTCATTTCATCAAAGAATATGTTAGATGGAATGACTTGCGTTTTGCATTAACGAAATTAAATAAATAATCTCAAGTTTTTATATTAATTCAACGGTGTTATTTATTCCCTACTATAATATTCCTAAAGCATTTTCATCCAATGGACACCCAAAAATCAAAACAATCAATGTGCGTACAACAATGAATGTGAATGAATCTGGTGCATTGAAAAATATTGATTCATCAATTGTTAATTTAGAGCACAGCGAAAATGATGATGATGATAACAATTAAACACTAAATGACCACATTGAAGAGCCCACGTTGCGAAACTTTTGGCGGAATGAACATTTTCTACTTAACAAACAGATTGAAAATTTGAGAGTGCAGTTTAAAAAACTGCAACAAGATATCGCGGCTCTCACAGAAAACTAAAAGATAATGAAATGAACTGGTCACAAGAATGCATGGCGATGAGCAAAAAGTCAATAATGGTTCCCAAAAATGTAAATGAGGGATCCAAGTATTTTGTCACACTGCTTTTGAAAACTTTTTAATGAACATCAATTACAGATCATCAAAAGGTTACCTGTTTATGCGCTTTGTCTTTCAATATGCTGAGTCCTATATTGAAGAAACTATTGAAGCATTAAGCCGAATGGGACTGAAAGTGAGAGCCGCGGTATGCGATCAGGCTGTATGCAACGCACTAAGCTATAAACAAACACAAATATATGAAGTGGCTAGTGCCAATAAGGTATATATCTTTTACGACTATGTGCATATGTTGAAAAGCATAAGAAACTGTTTGTTGGCAAGAGACAACCACAGCAAATGGCGTTGCAAGCTGGAGTGTCATTTCGGAGTTGTACGATATCGACTTGAAAACTGACAACTGGAATGGCTCCAAAGCTTACGGAGAAGCACATTCGGCCTTAATTTACAGAAAAAATGAGTGTGAAATTAGCGATCCAAGTATTTTCCAGATCTGTGGGCAACGGCATAAAAGTATGCCATTCAAATAAGCTGCTCAAAGCGCATACCATGGATAAAGCGTTGTCCACTACTAATTTCCTACTAACGCTGAATAACGCCTTTGATGCTTAAGACTGTCGTTCTTCATCAAAATTTAAGAATTCCGGCTACAACTCGAGCGATAGAGTAAAGCTAACTGAATTTTTAACGTTTGTTGAGCATCTTACCTTTGCTCAAAGATTCCAGTGGCAACAAGGCCTTCTATAAACTGTAGATCATATAATAAGCGTTACGGATGATCTGCTGAGCAACGCAGATATCCTTTATTTACGTCTTACAAGGATCAACCAAGATAGCTTGGCATTGCGGCATTGATCTCTAAACTGGGGAATAATACCAACCGCTTAGTAAGAGAAATGCAATACTTGACGGCGAGATTGATGTCAATGAAGAAAATAACGTCTGCATATCTTCAAAATTCCAATTGTGAGGATGATGACAATGATCTTGAAATGGATTGGATCATTGATCGAGATCAGCCAATAGATCGCAGAGAGGAATGCGAGGCGTAGTATCTCACAGTTCAGCAGACTGGCATTCACATTGATAATAATGGGGAAGTCGCAACAAGTTTGTCTTATCTCTCTATCTGGGAGCTTTTTTCACGCAGATACTATGACGGTTACTTGATTGCGAAAAAGAAATTCGATTGCCCACAATGCGGTATACACCTCAACCAAATGGACTCATGTGCATCCGAAAACTATGAAGACCTGATCCAGGCACGGAATTTTGCTATCGACAAAATGTGCCTTAAATATCCCTCCGATGTTCATTTCCAAGTCAGCAATTTACATTTTGAGTCCTTGGCCAAAACCTTTACTCAAGCACCGAACAATTTGTGAAAGTATTATTAACGAGTGTGTTCGCCTAACGAATGAGTCCAATCCGTATATTGGCTGCAGCAGGAGATGCTCTTCGGAAAATCGGCTACAAGAAATGGACCACAGGCGAAGAAGCTCAAAATTTGTAGGCACTAGTTTGAATGATGATTTCGCAGATTGAAAATGCGGTCCTCAGAAGTCTTTTGCTGTTTATCTAAAATTGGCACACATGGTTGACGGCCGCAACATATACGGTAAGTTTAGTTAACGAAGCATTGTTTTTTTATATCTTATAATTTTTATATGTTAAATAGGTTCTGTTCCATACCTTCATCAGTATTGGATCAGTATCCCTTGGAAACATATATTCGACCGCGCAAAGTAAATAATAAAAATAAATATATATCAATACCTAAAGCAAATGGTAACACGGCCCCAGGAGAAAGACCCCAGAAGGATGACCCCCGCCGGCCTACCTCAGATGGATGAGCATGAAGATTGGCCATAGAAGGATGACCATAGTAGGATGACCCCTGCCGGGCTTCCTCAGGTGAGCATGACGATTGGCCATAGAAGGATGACCATAGAAGGATGACCCTGGCAAGATGACCGTGCAAGCATGGCCAGCGCAAGAGCTGCTATGCAGCCCTGGTACGTTCTTATTAGGTTTATTTTATTTAATTTAATATACTAAAATTTCGTTTTATTTTAATTGCGAGTCACATTGCGCTGGTCAGGAATTCATAAGAAAAAGCGAAACTTTGAGTGGCTAAAAAAATATATAAAAGATAATATAACATAGTCTCTGAGATTGACGCGTTCATACATACGGACAGACGGACGGACAGGGGTATATCGACTCGGCTGTTGATGCTGATCAAGAATATATATACTTTATGGGTTCGGAGATGCTTCCTTCTGCCAGTTACATACTTTTGCACAAAACCATTATACCCTTTTTCCCATTTTTAATGGGATCAAGGTTTAAAAAGGCATTCGCCTATAAAAAGACATAACTTTACATTTACTGCAATTGAGATGCAGTACATTAACTCTGCACCAAGTTTGAAAATTGTCTAAGTCACTTTGCAGTCTATGACCAGACAGAAGACTTGCAGGTGGCATGCATAATTTCACATCATCAGCATACATCAGCACCCGTGAGTGGTTTATTACGGACGGAAGGTATATTCCGAAAGCATTTTCATTCAATGGACATCCAAAAATCAAAACAATCAATGTGCGTACAACAATGAATGTGAATGAATCTGGAGCATTAAAAAGTATTAATTGTTAATTTAGAGCACAGCGAAAATGATGATGATGATAATAATTAAACACTAAATGACCACATTGAAGAGCCAACAGGATGCCCACGTTGCGAGTTATACTGCCGCAACGAAAACTTTTGGCGGAGTGAATATTTTCTACTTAACAAAAAGATTGAAAATTTGAGAGTGCAGTTTAAAAAACTGCAACAAGATATCGCGGCTCTCACAGAAAACAAACAAGTAAGAAGGCTCTAGTCGAGAAATCCTGACTAGACGATACCCTGATCCCTATACCTTACGCCTACAGTCAGTGCTTGCGAGTATGTCTGTGTGTGTGTACCCGCATACTGCATACTGCATACACAACTTCAACATCCCATATCTCCAGTGTTTCTTAACCGATTTCAATAAAATTTTCACAGATTTTCATTAAGTTTTCCAAATTTAAGATTTTGTTGTTATCGATCCCATGTGTATATCGGAAACGGGAATAGTAATCGAAAATCATAACAAACTTGTACTGCCTAGGGATTAGGCGAGCTTAAGTTCCAAATCTGGAGTCTCTAGCTCTTATAGTTTCTGAGATCGACGCGTTCAAACATACGGACAGACAGACGGACGGACAGAAGGACATGGCTATATCGACTCGACTGTTGATGCTGATCAAGAATATAAATACTTTATGGGGTCGGAGATTCTTCCTTCTGCCTGTTGCATACTTTTGAACAAAACCATTATACCCGTTTTTCCCATTTTTAATGGGATCAGGGTAGAAAAACTGCAACAAGATATCGCGGCTCTCACAGAAAACAAAAATATAATGAAATGAACTGGTAACAAAAATGCGTGGAGATGAAATGAGGGATCCAAGTTTTTTGTCTCACAGCTTTTGAAACAAAACGTTAAAACAGACATGGAGGAAACTTTTACAGATCATCAAAAGGTTACAAGTTTATGCGAGACGCATTATCTTTCGATCTGCCGAGTCCTAGAACGTTACTAAATTGGAGCCCTATTAGAATGACTTCCCCGGGCATAAATGAAAAGGTCTGTTATAGTTTATCGAAGCATGTGCAAAATATTTCAGCGAGCGAACGTTACTGTGTTCATGGACGTTCTGAGCTCGAATATAAGAGCACAACAGACCAAATTGACGGCTTTATCGATTTTGGGCAAGGTTGCCGAGAAGTTCCGATAGCCAATAGTTTTCTATCCTTTCGAATAAAAGATGTGGAAAATTTAATTCAAATAAGCTGTTCAAAGCGCATACCATGGATAAAGCGTTGTCCACTACTAATCTCCTACTTACGCTGAATGATGCCTTTGATAGTTTAGCCTGTCGTTCTTGATCAAAATTTAACAAATCCGGCTTCGTCTTGAGCGATAGAGTAAAGCTAACTGAATTTTAACGTTTGTTAACTGAATTTTAACGTTTGTTGCACATCTTACCTTTGCTCAAAGATTCCAGTGGCAACAAGACCTTCTATATACTGTAGACCATATAATACGCGTTACGGATGATCTCCTGAGCAACGCAGATATCCTTTATTTAAGC
>JAWNNW010000871.1:0-10291 GCA_035044465.1 Scaptomyza tumidula | reverse complement strand
GGGTGGTTTGAGAAGTACCAAACATACAATAGAAAAACGAAAATTTTTGGAAAAGTTATAATTTATTTTTCAACGTCATCTTCTTTTAGCTCGATACATTTAATCTTGCAATTTTCCAATTTTTTTATCCCCTCTAAAAAATACGATTTCTGAAGCTCTGCAAAATAGGCCTCCGTAGCGGCAATAACCTCCTCGTTCGACCGAAATTTCTGCCCAGCGATTGACTTTTTCAAGTTTAGAAACAAAACAAAGTCGCAAGGGGCCAAATTTGGAGAATAAGGTGGATGGGGCAGCAGTTCGTAGCGTAGTTCTGACAATTTTGCCTGGGCGACGCCGGAGGTGTGAGCAGGTGCGTTATCATGGTGAAAGAGCACTTTCTTCTTCACCAAATGGGGCCGTTTTTTCTTCAATTCGGCGTCGAATCTACCCAATAATTCGGCATAGTAGAGCCCTGTAATCGTTCTTCCCTTCTCCAGGTAGTCTATGTAGATGATACCTTGTGAATCCCAGAAAACCGTGGCCATCACCTTACCGGCCGATGGAACAGTCTTCGCCTTTTCGGGGCAGATTCGCCTGGTAAAGTCCACTGTTTCGACTGTTCTTTGGTCTCAGGTGTGTACCAGTGAATCCATGTTTCGTCAACAGTCACGAATCGACGAAGAAACTCCTTTGGATTACGCTTAAACATCGTCAAACTCTGCTTCGAAGTGGTCAGGCGGTTGCGCCTATTCTCTGGAGTGAGCAAACGCGGCACCCATCGCGCCGACAGCTTTCTCATGCCCAATATTTCATGTAGGACATGAAATGTTCGTTCTGTTGAGATGCCTACTGTCTCAGCTAACTCGCGCACCTTTGACCGGCGGGCTGACATTACGAGATCATGTAATTTTTTCACTTTATCCTCCGTGATAGCCGTTTTCGGGGCACCTGGTAGTGGCTCATCAAAAACGGACGTGCGACCACGTTGAAACTCATTAAACCAAAAACCAACGGTTGAAATCGAAGGAGAAGAATCACCGTACACAGTATCCAAGAGTTCTTTGATTTCGGTGCGTGATTTCCTCTCCAAAAACAAGAATCGAATTACCGACCGATATTGCTCTTTTTCCATTTTTCTAAAATGCGCGGACACTACTCCTTTGACAGGTTGTAACAACCAAACTAAAAGTCCGATCGGACTGAAATTTTCACTGTGGTCGTCTAAATTATTGAACTTTAAGATAGTGGCGTTATGTTGTAATAGTAGCGCAACCTGGCGTCAAGCCTAGGTACTTGTCAAACCACCCACGTACAACAACGAATTGCAATCAGAACTGACTGCTATTTTGTTTTTGTATTTTCATACTTGCACTCTTTTAGTTCTTCTCTGCTCGCTCTCTGTGTATAAAACCGGGTTTGGCTCTAACGCGCTCTTTTGTGTTGGTGCTGGTCCCGGTTTAAAATTACTCCGTTGTTGCTTTCGGTTGATTATTTTTATTACTTTTTTTATTTCTGACTCAGTTATAAAATTCAGTTTCCGTTTTTTAGTTTTACGAGATAACAGAAAAAATATTATGTACTATATAAGTGTTACTTTTGCTTAATTTTGTATGGCAAAAGACATGATTCACAATTTTTTATATAAATGATTTTAAATTATCTTGCTCTTCACAGAAAACGGATGTGAACTATATATATATTTATATATACATATATATATATATATATATATATATATATATATATATATATATATGTGTATATGTATATATGTAAGCATGATTCACAATTTTTTATATAAATGATTTTAAATTATCTTGCTCTTCACAGAAAACGGATGTGAAAGTGATCGTTTAATAATGAATATGGTGCTTACAAATATACACATTGCCACTTAAAGGTTTACACAATGTGAAAAATGGGAATTTTTTCACTTTACAGATGTATGGTCACCCTGGTGTTTGTGTTTTATTTTTTTTATTATTTTTTATAAGTAATTCAGTCAATTATATCTTAAACCTATTAAACAGAACTTAAAAAACATTAACATTAACAAAGAACAATTAAAAATACTAACAAAGGCCATAAATTCAACTGCCACGATAAGGTTTACACACCTACGTTTTTGGTGCATTTTCGTTGTGGAATTCATATGTACAGTTACTTTTAATTAAATTAAAAATGCGCAGATCTATAATAGTCCAAATTTTTTTGGCCAGATCGCTTGCCAATGAAATGAAGAATGTTTGTGGAATCACAATATCTCGCGAATGTGGCCTATATCCATTTTAAGTACCTACCCTTAATCTCGAGCTGTACAATCGGTGTAATAGTATTGGTTTTCAAGCGCTGGTGCCGTTTTTTTTTTGGGTAGGTACTTAAAAATTTTGTAGGCCACATTCGCGAGATATTGTGATTCCACAATCATTCTTCATTTCATTGGCAAGCTCTCTGCGCAAAAAATGTGGACTCTTATGGATCTGCGCATTTTTAATTTAATTAAAAGTAACTGTACATACGAACTTCATACGAATTTTACAAAGAAAATGCACCAAAAACGTAGGTGTGTAAACCTTTTCGTGCCAGTTGATTTTAGTGCCTTTGTTAGTATTTTAAATTGTTCTTTGTTAATGTTAATGTTTTTTAAATTATGTTTAATAGGTTTAAGATATAATTGACTGAATTACTTATAAAAAATAATAAAAAAAATAAAAAACAACAACCAAGGTGACCATATAGCTCTAAAGTGAAAATATCAAATATTTTCACTGTGTGTAAACCTATTCGTGGCAATGTGTATATATATTTTTTTCAGTTAAGAGTAAGTCCTAGAGAGCAACAAAATTCAATTGTTCAATAGATTTTCAGACTGTGCGGTCGATCAATTTGTGTTGTGAACTGTGATAAATAATTTCATATTGTATCAATAATTATCATTCACAGGTATACGAAAATTGGGACTTAAACAATAACTGTGCATCGTTAATTGCCTAAAATATTTAAGATTCAAAATAAATGTGCCCTATTTTGCGAATTAAGCATCAATAAATTGGTCCCGTTATCATGAACGAAAGCCTTCTAAAGGATTCAAGCACACGCTCCAATCAACTTGCATCTGTTAACAATAATATTTCAGATAGTGAAGAAGATGACAAAATAAAGGTAATTGCAGGCAATATCAATGATATATTAATAAGTAGATATTTACAGTCTACCGAACAAAAAACAAATAGAACTTAAAGTAAATCAAAGGTAAAATAAAATAATGGACTTCGCTGGTTATTTTGTCTCTCTCTCTTTCTTTTACCATTAATTTTAATTAACTGAGTTGACTTACTCGCTAAAGAGAGATTTTTAACTAATCGAATGTTCAAAACAATTTGCAGAGATGGTATGGATTTTATCATGGTGTCGAAAAATTGAAATGGAAGAATAAGAAGTTTTTAATAATCTCACGTGCTTCCCCTATGGTAGAAGACGATATGGTTTTTCTTTCTCATATCCGGCATACAAATATTGTTGAACTTTATCAAGAAGATGACAAATATAGTATTCTGATGGAGTACGCAGATTGTGGAAATTTGACTGACTACATACATGGAAAGGAGCAGAGAGAATATACTGTGAGAGATGTGCTTTCTTGGATGCAGCAGGCCGCCCAGGTAAGCTATACACGTATATCTTTCAAACCTATGCAATAAAACAGCTTCTCATATTTTTATTAAGGGTTTTCAATACATACATTTAAAAAGACTCAGTCGGGTCTTTCACCGTATCGATCCCTATTATTGGATGCTATTCGATGGTTATCGAACACTAAAAATCGGTTTAAGTTCACGCGGTCCTTGGAAATTTGCATCAGAAGAATACGCACCACCAGAGGTAAATTTTAATAGTTCAACAAGAACACATATATAAAAAAAGCTACATAATGGTTCTTTGCAGATATTTAATGAACAATCACCAACTCACAGGATTAGAGTATATGGCTGGGGTATTATCCTTTGGGAATTAATGACGCGAAGGAATCCATTCTATCAATTTAAATACAGCGAAATTGCTGATAAGGTATCACTTGGTAAATAACCCAATATTATTGTGCTAACATACCGATTTTCGAAATTCATAACTTGAAGGAGAACGTCCGCATCTTGATGATATACATGTACCTAATTCTGAGCCCATCAAGGAACTGATAGAAAAATGCTGGAACTCGAATCCATACGAAAGACCTTCAATTGAAGAACTACTTTCAGAAATGGATAATTTCCTTAAGTAAGCTTAACGCTCAAATCCAAAACAAAGAAAATAATTTCTTGCGTATTATTCATATGACTGCAGAAAGCTCGAACCTACAACATTGGAATACATTTTTAGTGCTGATTTGGGAGCAGTTATAAATTTCGACGAAGTTAAAATAGACAAGGTGGTATTATAATTTAACCTGTTCTCTGTCGTACAAAAAAATAACATAGTAATTGTTTTATTGCAACTGTTTTGGCATGAAAACTCGTTTACAGAAAATTGGAGATGGTCACTTTGGTATTACGTACAAGGCAACTTGGCGTTCTTTAAATATTGTTGCAAAAGAAATTAAGCACACGATCACAGTTCAAAGCATTACAAAAAGATGCAGAGAGTTAATGAGTAAAAGAAGATATGTTTATGAATCTGCAAGTATTGTATCTATATTTGGCATTGCTATGAATGGACAAAGTTCATATTTAATCATGGAATATGTTGAGGGTGAATCTTTGTGCGACTTTTTGCAAAAAAATGTCATTCATATCCAAACGGCTCGTGATTGGATGAAATCTCTTGCTGCGGTATGGGTTAAAAGTAATGTGTAAATTAAAAACGATTTTAACGATTTGACGATTTTAATTTGTAGGCCATTGATTGGATTTTACGGGTGGAAATGCTAAGCCCCGTTTACCTTTGCAATATGACGTCTAAAAATATAATTGTGCAAGCTGATGACAAATGGAACAAAAAGTACTTATATCCTATTTTCATTGAGTGACAATATTTTAAAACTTATTCAGATTAATTACCCCTTTTTCGTCAAGTCCTCAAAATTTAACGTCATCCTATCCTAAATTTTTTAACTATCAATATTTATTTTAATCCCTTAAGATACTTGAGATTGCGTAATTTGTGTCTAGCATTTGATATTAATGTGTTGCAAGACAATTTAAATCCGTCCTATGCTGCACCAGAGGTTTGTACATAAGTTATGAAACATGAAAATATCTTGTTTATGTATTTATTCGAGCGTAGGTGTACACACGAGGTTTAATCACGGAACAGAGCATTGTATATACCTTTGGTATCATCTGTTGGGAGGTATTGGCACGCAAGAAGGCTTTCTATGAATATAAAAGTGAAATCTCAGTAAGAAATGCAGTAAAAGCAGGTATGATAATTTAAAATTTTACAATTTACATTTAATCGCAATGCTTGCACCAATCATAACACTTTTAGGGAAACGTCCCCAACCTAAATGACATAGAGCAAAAAGGGTTCCCATGCATTAGGACGATTTATTCACAAAATGTTGGGATCAAGAACCAGTCAAAAGACACGACACTAGATGAACTACTAGTATTCAATGTTGTCTTTTTCTCACGCCGACGTAATAATGTAATTACAAATGAATCTTGTTTAACATACAAATATTTAGTTTAATTACTTAACTGCATAACTCAGTTCTTATAGTATGCCATCAACCATCGATTTTGCGGATATAGAGAAATTAGAGGTAAAAATGCTCAGATTTTGAGTATTAATCATAGTGTAAAACGTGCTAAATCTTTTTCTATTTAAACCTTTCTTTCAGCAGTGTTTTGGAGAAAGTAAATTCGGCATTGTTTACAAAGCTGTTTGGCGGGATCTCGACATATACGTGAAAAAATTAAAGATCAACGAGATTACACCCGATTTTAAGGCTGAGATAAAACGTCTCCTAGACAAGGATCATAATAACATTGTTAGACTTTATGGCATCAGTTATGACAGAAGTATTCCGCATTTAGTCATGGATTATGCTGATTGCGGCTCACTGCACAACTATTTGCATGGAGAAGAAAAACGACATTATACAGTAATAAATGTCTTAAACTGGATGCATCAGGCTGCAAAGGTATAAATACTTGCTTCGCGTGCTCAATCAATTTACAGATTTTGATATTGAATTCCACTTCAAGGGTATTGCCTATCTACTGAATGAGAGAAACGTTATACATGGCAATTTAAATTCTCAAAATATGTTGCTGTTCGACAACTACAGGAACTTAAAAATTAGTGATTATTTCTTTCCGGCCGATCAAAGCTTTCGCTTACGGTTTCAAGATAATGCCTATGTAGCACCAGAGGTTTGTACTTCCAACATATAAGAAAAAACACATTTCTTATATTAAAATAACTTATACATTTTATCTTCGGAGATCTTTGATGGAGAATTGTATTCTAAGGAAAGTGACGTGTACAGCTTTGGAATTGTACTTTGTGAAGCTATGACGCGAAAGAAGCCTTTTTGTGAATGGAAACAACCATTTTCATACACACAAATACAAGAACTTCGTAAAGGTACTAAACTTTAAGCCATAACCAATAAAAAAATATTTAAATTGAGCTATTAAAGGGCTTCGTCCGCCTCTGAGCGATTGTAAAAAATCACAGTTTACTCATATTGAGGACACAATTGAGAGGTGCTGGGATAGCGAGCCAAAAAAGCGACCTACTATTGCGGAACTATCCGAACTTATGGAGCTTGACCCTAAGTAAGTTATTTATGCAACAGCAGATTTGCATTTAAATTGATATTGTGAACTTATCTCATATTTCAAGAACATATTTAAAGTGAATTCAAGACAAAATATAAATAATCAAGCGCTGCATTAATCCCAATCACTTAATCGTATCCCTTTTTTTTAAAGGGTGCTTGATGATCTTAAATTAAAAGCCGCTCCGGTCATAAACCTTTTGGATATCAATTTCGGAACGGTAACATACAATAGCTTATTTGCTTTATTTGAAATATATTAATTGAAGCCCATCAGGAATGTGTGGGAAAAGGTGCCTTCGGCGATATCTGCAAAGCCAAATGGTGTGACAAAGAAATCGCATTTCAGAAATGCGAAAAGAGCAAACTAGAATGGCAGGATGAAACTGTATTCAGAGAACTTGCCCGGATTGACCATGCGAATATAATGGGAGTTTATGGAATTGTACCTTATCATAATCTTGCTTTTATACTAATGGATTATCCAGAAAGCATATCCCTTCCCAACTACTTGCATGGAGAAGAAAATCTGGAATACACATTTGCTCGTGGTATCCATTGGATGATACAGTTAACTAAGGTTTGATCTAACACTGTTACATAAACACAAAAACTGTTGTTCAACATTTTAACTTACAGGGCTTAGCTCACTTGAAAGCAACGGGGCTAATACATATGTTTCCAATATTAACGACATTACGGATACATCTGTTACGAGCCGAAAACTTCAGATTTTTGAAAATTAGTCATTTAGACACTGATGCTGATGATGATGATGATGATGATGATGATTACCATGATTATCCGTATTATGGTGTACGTACTAATTGAGTATACCCGCTGAAACCAAATCCGTTATCTCCAAAGCAAGTTCTAGAACATCCGTTGACAATTGTTTTCCAGCACCTGGTTTTATTAAACTAAGAGCTAGTTTCTTCAATAAGGAACGGATTTTTTAAGACCATCGTTCTTGTTTAAATAACGAAATGGTCTTAAAATTGTTCTTAACACGATAATATTTCGATCTAATTTACAATTTGTTCTTTAATTTAAAACACTTGTTTTTTTATACCCTGATCCCATTCAAAATGGGGAAAAAGGGTATAATGGTTTTGTGCAACAGTATGTTACAGGCAGAAGGAAGCATCATCAGTCGAGTCGATATACATAGCCATGTCCGTCTGTCCGTCCGTATGTATGAACGCGTCGATCTCAGAGACTATAAGAGCTAGAGATTTGATTCCAGATTAGGAACTTAAGCTCACCTTATCCCTAGGCACTACAAGTTTGTTTTAGATTTTCGATAACTCTTCCCGTTTCCGATATACACATGGGATCGATAACATCAAAATCTTGGATTTGGAAAACTTGAGATGCCATTTGAAAAAAAAAAATAATAATGACAATCTGTGAAATTTTTATTAAAATCGGTTAAGAAACACCGGAGATATGGGACATTGAAGTTGTGTATGCAGTATGCAGTATGCGCGTACACACACACACACATACTTGCAAGCACTGACCCTACGCATAAAGTATAGGGATCAGGGTATCGTCTAGTCGCGATTTCTCGACTAGAGCCTTCTTATTTGTTTTTATATGTTTTAAAAAATAAGGAAGTTTGAAATAACTAGTCCGAGAAAAGTTCAAAACATTGGTTGAGCCAGGTACAAATTTGGGGGTGAAATAGCTCTATTTTAAATGCTGTCAAGAAAAATTTTGGACCTTGAGTTTACTAAAACGATGCCTTAGCATTGGCGAAGTTGCCGAACATGTTTCGAATGCAGTTATGTCTTGTGTTAACCGAACAAACTTCGGCTCTGCTTCGGTTGATAAACGCGAACCAAATAACGAACCAAAGTTCTTGTTATGCATGATGAGCATATTGAGCAAAGTGTTCTTAATTGTAAAATGTAATAATTAAAGAACAAAAACTGAATTATGAACATTTTTTAGAAACGTCGCTCACTTCTCACACCAAAAATATAAGAATAATAACTAAGAACATTTATTTTATGTTATTCCAATATAAGGATAAGTGCTCTATTTGCCTTGGAACCATTATCATGACGGTAATGACACGCAATAGAAATATATTGCAATGGCATGAATATCCCGATGCATCTGCCATACGTGATATTAAGGCTCTAGCCAACCGAGTGCATTATTTAAAATATAAAAGGATCGTCTCAGAGCTCACAAAACTACTCATGTAAGCTTTGTATGAAAATCAATAGCAATTAATACAAACGTAATTTTGTTGCAGGTTTTCTAAAGCTTCAATCGTGTCTTTACCTATAACTGAATATTGGGTAATATTGCACTGTTCTTATGCCTACCTTTTATTATATTACTATTTATATATTTTCTAATCTAGTGGCTTACAACCGACATAAACAAAAAAGAACCTGTGTAAGTTTACAATGAAGTAACAAAAATTAAAAACTTATCGGCTTAAAAATATTTTTTCTTTATCTTCTTTTTGACAGAGAGACTGTGAACTTAAATAGCATTGAAATGGGAAAGGTATTAAGCACCACATCAAATTTACTTTATATTATTTTAACTTTATATCTAACAGTTCATTGACAAAGGTGGCTTTGGCGAAGTTTATGAAGCTAAATGGAATGATAAAAAAATTGTGGTAAAAAAAATATGCAAACCGAACGAGCATCAGAAGGATTTATTTGAAAAAGAGATCAAGTACCTTCAACTTCTTGAACACGAGAATATCGTGAAATTATATGGAGTCGCTTATAACTTAGAGTTTGTTTATTTACTAATGGAATATGCTGATGGTGGATCTCTCTACAACTTTCTTCATGGAAAAGAACAGAAAGTTTACACTATGTCAGAAGGCATTGAATGGATGAATCAGCTTCTAAAGGTTCGTTTGTATACTGCACAAAATATAACAAAATATTCATTTACCGTTTACTTAGTTTTAAGGGAATCAACTTTATGCATGGCAATAACACCAAAACCTGTAATTCATCGAGATTTGAAAACCAAAAATTTACTTCTAATGAATGAGTTTCAAAAACTTGAAGATTTGTGATTTTGGCACTGTTAAAGAATTGGAAACCAATAATACGACACGTGTTGGCACGCCCAGTTACTTAAAGCACCTGAGGTTTTAATTAATTTACAAATTAAGTCAAATATCAGTATCTTGATCGATCAAATTTGCAGGTTATAGAAGGCGTCAAACTACACGGAAAAGTGTGATGTATATAGCTTTGGCATTATTCTATGGGAGGTAATGTCGCGCCATAAGCCTTTTGATCACTTGGGAAATCGCGAGCCAGAAACCACCGAACACCAAACGGTACAGAAGAACCGACCTAAATTGAGTGATGTTGTTCCAGAACGTAAGGAATTACTTGACTTGATTGAAATTTGCTGGCATCATGACCCAAAACAGCGACCAGATGCGAGTTCAATTGAACTATCGAAAATACCTTGTATTAATGTTGATATTGAAAAAAAAAAACAGTGATGTAGAAGAACAACCAGAAACAAAGAAAA
>JAWNNW010000868.1:0-104365 GCA_035044465.1 Scaptomyza tumidula | reverse complement strand
TCCATGGGTTGCGTTCGACGTGGACGTTTGCCCGGCTGTGCGGCACTGCTGTACCACGAGGAGGATGATGCCAGCGATGCGGATCCGCCGCCCGTGGTGTGACAGATTTGTTGCTTACGCGCCGCCGTCTCAATGTGTCGCAGCACATTGCTCATTTGATTGGCGGGCAGTGGATGCTTGATCTGCTCCTCCCAAAATCTGCTGCCCGGCCTACCCGAAATAACCGATAGCACTGTGTCCTCCTGTGACGTTAGCTTGGCGCTGCGCACCGGCGCCGCATTCACGGCCTTATTTGAGCTGCGTGCCGACCATTCCAGAATGCCGGCCACCTCGTCACTGGCATGTCGGCACATCTGACGCGCCTGTATTTTGCGCATGCGACGCAGCATAAAATCAAGTCTGCGATACAGTTCATTCTGCTCAAACTCCAGTTCCGCATGACACTCTGGCAGGGGACGTGGTGGTGGTGGTATGCTGATGCTGCAGCTGGGCTTTTCCTCTATCTCAACGAGGTGTGCGGCTTCTGCTAATGTTGCTGCCGCTGTGCTTGTTGTGTGATTGCCGCCGTCACCGCCGCCACCGCCGCTGGTTGCTGCTGTAACGGCGGCTGTATCCTCCTCGTTGTAGGCAAAATCATTGAAGAAATTGAAATCACAAATATCCGGATTCACTTGGTTAGTGTCGAACGTTTTGAGCGCTTTGAGTACCTCCTCAATATCCGGATCCTCAAGCACAGCGCCGGTAGCGCCATCCTTAAGAAAATTAACCGAATTACTCCCTGTGCTCTGTGGCGTTAACAATGCGCTCGACTGCCGCGCAATTGTTGAATGTTGCGGTGAGGTGAGTATCTCTTGTTTGATTTGTTGAAGCTGCTTGCTCGGTGTTGTTGGCAGCGGTACACTGGCTTCCAATGATGCTGCGCTTATTTCAACAATGGCCGGTAATACAACGTTGGGGCTGCCATCGAGTTGACTAAGGCGTTCTGTAAATAGAATATACACAATTTTTTTTAATATCAGTCATCCATAGTATTGTTGATAGGCTGTTAAAAGGCTCAATCAATCAATAAGCAATATGTTAACTGTCGTTAACGTTAGTTAACGTGTAAGCTTTAGACTAACTCTTTGGAATCATTGAAAACTGTCCTAACTTTCATGTCAAAACAGAACAAAACAAAACAAAAAAATCCCTTATAATTCTCAAGTAAATCAACAATGCGCTTTTATAGGAATTTGCTGTTCACTTAAAACGGAAAAGCTGAGTCCGAAATGCGACGGAGAGTCAGCTTGGGTATTCTGGATCGCGAAGTTTTGATCGAAAAATGAAACCGTAATGCACATACCTTCGAGATTATCTGTGATTTCAGCGGCTGCAGCAGCAGCAATCGCAAGCTCCGCGCTGCTAAGGATTTGCGGAAGTGTATCCTGCCCCACCAATTGTTGTAGAGACTCTGGCACTGGAACAGCGTCTGGGTTAATTGTTTCTGTTGTTGCCGCTGCCTGTTCGGCTACTATATTCGTCGACTGGGACTGAGTTGCCGCTTCTGCCATGGATTCAGCTGGGGCGGTTGCTAAAGTGGCATCAACGAGCGCCGTTTCCGTTGCACCCGGTTGCTCCTTGCTGATGATGCTCACCTCGGGCAGAGTTTTACGCAGGCAAATCTCTGCTGTGATTGCCTGACCAAAGTCGCTTAAATGCGCCAGCAGCTCGGCCGTAGCAGTATCCTTGCAGTTGTTGTTGTGCTCAGGAGCGTTGACTGTGGCGGCTATGGCTGCTGGCGCTGCTGCGTCGTTGTCGCTGCTAGAAGTGGCAACTGCTACTGCTGCTACTACTGCGTTGCCGTCACTGCTTGCGTGTGTTGCTGCAGCGCTGAGGCCCATTTGAAGCTCAGCAGTTTTGATTTCGCTGTGGTTGTTATGTGATTTGCGCTTGTTGCTGTTATTGTTGTTGTTGTTGTTGATCTGCTGCACAATTGGCGAGTCCGTACGCTTTGCGGCGTCCTTGGAGCGTGTTACACGTGTCGTTGCTTGCGTTGCTTGTGGCGCTGCAACAGTTGCAATTATTGGCTTTTTGACCGTTTCGCTGCTACAAACACCGCCCACAACACTAGGTGCGTCCAATTTACGGACAGACTGTCGCGTACCGGTCGCTGGCGTTGCAGTGCTTGATAGTTTCTCCTTGGGATTCAGTGGCTCCGCTGTGAGCGCTGGTGCCATTCTTGAGCGGCTCTACTGCCAGGCCAGCTGCATTACAGGCTCGGACTTCGAAAAAACTCTTGCCCACTTATATGATGATGCGCGTCGTTCCGATAGTTTTCTTTCGCTTGGCTTTATCGCGTTCTGCGGTAGTGGATGATTTGGTGATCGCTTCAATAGAGATGAAAAAAACCACAACAAATTTTTCAAGTCAATTTATTTCAAGTTTAGTAATTTATTTTCAATACTGACACCGAACTGAAACACACTATGTGATTGCACGGAAGTAAATTCACACACACACACAACATACACAACACACACATACACACGCTTAAAAAGCTGGACACGTTTCGTTTGGCCTACTATTTGAAAACATAGTTTTAAAAAGATGGATGCTAAAGGGAGGATCTATTTGGTTTTTATCTATTTGGCTTATCAACAACATTAATTACTTTAGTTAATAACAATAGCTATGGTTCTTTTTTTTATTTTGTTATATTTCCATTGTTGAATTGGAGAATGCTAAAGCTTAAGTTGCCACAAAATTTGAATACTAAAGCATATTTCTAATTATTATTACACAAATTAACAACGATAACTGGACGCTGCTGTTATTTTTTGTTGTCTCTTCTTTCTACTACTCCTCCTACAACGACGCCTATAGGAAATCTTTTCCGGCGCCTCGTGCGTATGTGTTGCACACACATACACACGCAGAGACACGCGAGTGCCTATGCATGCCGAAAGTGAGAGCAGAGCAGAGCAAAGAGCGCGCTATTGCTCATTCACAATGATGCGCAATAAAAAAAAAACTGTAGAGAATATTGCCGCTGGTTCTGACAGACCAGACCAGACCGTTTAACAAAATGCAAATAAAAAAAACTACTGACGAAATCTCGGATGCGCGTTCGAAAATCAAAAATTATTTCATCACAACTATGCGCAGCATAACTGCATAATAACAAACGACTTGCAGTGTGTCAAATAGCAATGCGTGGTCGCTTGTTTTCCATGTTTTTTATGTAATTTCGTTTATTGAATATTTCGTCGTTGGCAATTAAGTACCTCGCGCCTTTACAATATGTGCGCGCACACAAACAAATTAAACACACACACAAAGAGACACACACACACACACACTGTAACATAGGGGTATGGACCCATGCATGAGGCTACTGATTGTATAAATGTGTGTTATGTACATACAAAATACATGCAAATTGTCTAGCACTATTTTAGATATTTACACAAAAAAAAGTTACTACTTTTTCTGCTCACACCACATCATGGACACATACTGAAACGCCTCAAAATTATTAAATATACTAAATAGTTTCGCTTTTATCGCAAAACACTATGTATACACACACATATATTTATGTATGTCTTTTTCCGTTTCAACGAAAAAGTAGTAGAAAACGTTTTCAGCGCGAAAGTAACCAAACTGTGAACTACACCAACTACACACACCGACATACAGAAACAAGAAGCACGCAAGAATTTGTAATTGCTTAAAAATTATTACTATTTTATACGCACAATTTCAGACGCTTGCACAACGCTCACAATTATTAAATCTGTCGATTTTTTTCTAAAGTGGCGTGGCTCGCGCTTGGTATATTTTTCGTTCTTGTTTCACTAAGTTTTTTCATTTATGTATTTTTTCATTTGCTGCCTGCTACGCTTTTGGCAAAACGACGTGTATTCGGAGCTGTACTCGTTTCTGTGCTGCCAGACCAAAGTGCGCATGCTGATCAAAGGCTTGTCTCGCTCGCACACATGCCGCTACAAGGGCAATTCCGCATCAGTGTTGCAATGCGTGTAAGTGAGATGCCGTTACAAATGGTTACTTTAAATCGTTACTCGGTCGCAAATGGCAGCACCCAAACTTTTAAAAACGTTACTACAGAAAATGCAACTCTGTGATTCAAATAGTATTATATTTGTTATTGTTCTTGTATGAATACTGTGTATAAATCTAATAAATATTTATGCGATAAATAATATTGATATGTGAAGCCAATTGTTAAATTTTAGTGCAAAAATGTTAAAAGTATAATAATTAATTTGGATTAACCACTTTATTAATAAGCTAATTTGTATACTCTAAGGTGTTTTTTAATTTTGGGCAACTGGTGGACAAGGATTTTTACAGACGACCCGAATGGATCCTACCACTGATGCTGACTATTATTATTGGCTCGAATTCTCGAAACTAAGCTACTACTATTACTTAAGAAATAATAAAAATAAGCAATAAAGTAAATAATATCGTGTTTTGCGTTTGGTGATCACACATTGTTGGTGATTGTTTCGTAGTAAACATTTGTGACTAAGACAGGTTATCGTTTGATGGAGAACGCGTTGAAGGTGTAGCTGCCAATCTCTTTGGCTTCTGAAAATATTGCCTTATCAATCTTAGAGCTGGGACTACCCTGAGTCTGCAACCAATGTTTCCTGCAAGCAGTCAGTTTTTGACAGTCAGGACATATGGTTATTTTAAATATATAAAGACTCAATTGTTCATTACATTTCATTAAGTGGTGCTAAGGGTGCCTCCAATTCACCCTTTACGGTGTCGTCTTTGGTATTCATGCACCAGCCACGCACTCCCAGAATATTGGCCTGCTTCTCAGTGTACTACAATATATTAAAATGAAGCCTGTTGGAAATCTTACAGCTATGGCAAGCATAACTACAACTAGACTTACCTTGCGAAAGAAGACACCTGAAAAATGAAAATTTTCAACATTTAGAAACATTTGCAAATGTGGCTAGCGATCGCTAAAACAAACCTTGTACTCGACCAAACACCTCAAAGCTGCATGAATATATGCCTGCCATTTTGAAGCTAGACGGTTTGTCTGCAACAATTTGTGATGACAAAACGAGCACAATTAATATTGCACCAGTTTTTAGCACTAAATTAGTTTTATACGAAAACACCATAACGACCAACTAATAGAGTTGCCAACTTGTCCCACATTTTCAGTAGCGTAGCCAGGCAGAGTTGCGTGAGCAGGGTTAAAAAAACCACCTTTCCGTCTGTATATTTCAAAAATTCATTATTAAAATAACATACCATTTTGTAAATATTCCATTTTGTAAATATTATTAACCTAATAAGCATAGGCTGAACTAAAAATAATATTTTTATAAAGTACATGGCAACATACTCTACATTTTGTAATATTAATTGATTTAGGTAAATAAATAAATGAATTTACGTTAATTGTATATTTTAATTTAATCATAATATGTAACTGCTAAAAGTTATCAAGTTAAGAGAAAAATCTTTTCGATGGTAAGAGATTTAAAATAATGATTTAATACCAGTCATATTCAAGTTGCATCGTGTCTTTTATTTACCACTTACACTTTGTCCTAACAGTTTTGACTACGCATCTGGCTGCTAGCGTTTTTTTTTTTTATCATATGGCAACGCTGCTGAGAAACGCTAAAGAAAATTTCCATATCAAAGATTGTTGGTATTTCGTTTTGATTACATCTGAATGTAGTTTATTTGATTGTTAAAAGATATACATGCATATGTGGTCGTTTTGTTAGCGGATTACTATTAATTCTATTTTTAACTAATGATTTAAATGTATTAAATAACAAAATACAAAATGGATGAAATAAATAAAATACGTAGGAAGCAGAAATCAAAATGTAAATTCGGTGCCAACGCCGACTGGCTATTGTTTTAGGCATTGTGTTTGGAAGCAGCCTGCTTCTTGGCGGCAACAATAGTATTATGCATAAGCATGGCAACGGTCATGGGACCAACGCCACCAGGCACAGGCGTAATGTGTCCAGCGACTTGACGTACTTCTGCAAGAAATAAATCATATAAATAATATTTATTAATATTTTCCCTTGCAGATAGTGAATAATATAAGGACGTACCATCGAAGTCAACGTCACCGACTAGCTTAAATTGGCCCGCTTCATCCTTGACTCTTGAGATGCCCACATCGATAATGCAGGCGCCGGGCTTGACCATATCCTTGGTTATCAGACCAGGCTTGCCAACGGCAACTACAATAATATCAGCCAGGCGGCAATACTTGGCCAACTCCTTGGGCGGCGTATAGCGATGACAGATAGTGACAGTGGCGTCAAGCGCTTTAGTCGCATTCTTGTTATCCGAGCTCAGCAGGATGGCCAAGGGCAGACTGACGTTTTTGGAACGGCCAACGACGACAGCATTGCGGCCATGGGTGGGTATGTTACTGCGTTCCAGCATGGTTTTAACGCCCAGCGGCGTTGCCGGCACAATACCATCCATGTCAAGGGCAACACGGCCCATGTTCAACTCATTGAATCCATCCACATCCTTATCGACACTGACGGCATTGCATATGGTGCGTTCATCGATGTGCTCCGGCAAGGGTAGCTGTACCAGCACACCCGTCACATTGTCATCCTTGTTCTGCTTCTCAATCAGCTGCAGTAACTCCTCTTGGGTTATGGATGAGGGCAAAACAATTGTCTCGCTGTTGAGACCCACATCATTGCAGGCGATTACCTTCTTCTGCACATATTTTTGGCTAGCGGGATCCTCGCCAACAATAATAGCCGTCAAGTGAGGCACACGATTTCCCGCAGCCACAAATTTCTGCAGCTCCTTACGCAAATCGACTTGTATATCCTCCGCCATCTGTTTGCCATCAATGATTTGAGCCATGTTACTGCAAGCAGAAAGTGTATAGAGAATGTGTTAAAACAGAAAAGTATTAAAATATATTGACATAAATAATACATGTGAATAGCTGCACTTTATGATAAGCGATGTCGATATACTGTGGTTTCTTACATTCCATTTCCTACGAAATATTCAATTAACATTCAAATTCAGGTTCATTGAAGCATAAATCGATTCGAATACTCATTCATCAATTGAGCGTAAGGAGAGTATAAGTATTATTGATAAAGGTACAGAGATTGGTAGATTCTTGTGTGATTATTCTTTATATATAAAAGCCATTTCCGGTCATGTTCGGTCTCTTGTTGTTCTCATAAAAGTTGATAACCCTGAGCCACGAGTACTCTGTAAATGGGGGAAGTACCTATCAGCGATAGTCCCGGTAAATCCCCATAGAATAAACATGTGTGAATCACATTTTTATTGTGCAATGTAGACAACTAGCGGGTGATTCCCCAGTTACAGAGATAAAAGCAAAATTTATTAAAATTAGTATTTATTATGTAATACAAATGAATTGTAAGAATTAATATTTGTTAACCATATATAATTCTGATTTAACTTAATATACAAATAAGTGGAAATAGGTTTAGGCATTAAGCAAGCCCATTTCTTGTAGAGCATTTGCAAATAACTTGCACTCCTGATCACTTGATTTATGATGAATGTAGTTGAGCATACCCTCTGAGCTTGACCAGAGGAATACAAGTTGACCTAGCGATGATTTCTCTGCAAGTTCTATCCATTTGTTTGAGCCCGGATTTTGACTGCTTGGCTCATTGAGCAAAGTAACCAGTTTATCAAAATTGTCTTTGTTATTTAACAATTGTTCCAGTTGAGTTTTCAGATCCTTTGCATCTCCTCGGATTGAATCGTTGTCATCTTCCGTTTTAAAATCGATATCGATTTCCTCGGTTTTAATAGCTGGCGGTGGCACATCCGGATTGCTATCTTCATCATCTTCGGCTGAAGAAGAATCCATTTCCTCCTTAACATTTAATGGTATCCATGTCATTGCAGCTTCATCCTTATCCTGATACACCTTCTCCAATAGCAGTACACAGCTCTCGTTGGCCTTGGCGCGCGCCAATTCCAAGGGCGTATAACCAGCCGAATTTTTAGCCAACAAAATATCAGTTAGATTCGGTGCATCCAAAATGAGAACTAATAGCTCTACATTCTGTTCCAGAACGGCCATATGCAGAGCATTATTGCCATCCGTTGTATTCGATACGTTAATGGAGCTACGATCATAGTTAATAAGCTTTTTGGCCACATCGTAACGATTCTGCCTAATGGCCATATGCAGCGGTGTCAATCCGTCATCGTTTTTCAGCGATAAATTTAACTTAACACCGCCGGGTCCATTGAAAAAGAAGTCAATGCAATTGGTGTGATCCTCCTTAATGGCTAAGTGTAAGGCCGTATTGCCCGTGTGATTCTGTTGATTGGGATTACAGCCCAGTGTTAAAAGTGGGCGTATATAATGCGGACGATCCTGTTGACAGGCCACATGCAAGCCACTATCGCCATCCGAATTCAGAACACTATGCGCCAGCTCCTGCAGTTTAAAGTATTCGATGACCTCAAACGTTTTAATGGCCAGCTTCACGTTATCCTTGCGCTGGCTAATCACCTCGTGCAGCAGTGTATCATTGTTCTCATTCTTGAGCGCATGAACTGTGAACAAGCTCTCGATCTTTTGGCGCGAGGCAGCAAAGAGCTTGGGATTCTTGCCGGTGCGTCGCATTGTATCGTATATTTTAAAGATCTCGCTCAGATGGATGCTGGTTATTGTGCGGCCCTGTCCAAGACCAGCGAAACTGTTAGCTGACTCCGCTTTGTCACCGTGACCATCGTGTTCCAGTGCTCCAACATCGGGCACGCACAACTTCTCCAGCTCTGTGGAATCGGGTTCGAGTATTTTGCGAAATGACTCCGAATTTAGTAGCTGATCCACAAAGAATTCACGTCCAAATTCCTGACTGATTGTTTGATCGTGCAGCGAAACATTTGCCACACCACCCTGTTGCGGCACTGTCTTGGGCATCTCCATTAAGTTGCTTAAGCTGCCACTGCTGCTTGTGCTGCTGTTGCTGCTGGTAAGTGTGGAGCAGGTGCGTCGACGTTTGCGTGAGACAATTGCATCGCGTGGCTTATAGCGAAAGGGTAACGGAGGATATGAGCGTTCATCGTCGGAGGGACGTATTAGCTCAATAGAAACGGCAACCTCACGCTCCACATCCTTGTCCTTATAGGATGGCGTTTGACAAACAATTGCATACTGATGATGTACATCAGATTCACGAAACTTGGCATATGCCTCCCATACGGTCTCACCATCATCGTCCTCCTCAAAGAAACGCACTTTGATGTTTTTTTTGCTGACTTTTTCGACGAGCAAAATGAGCTCATCGTTGCCCATAACGCTGCCAGTTGGTTTGCTTAATCGTGTAATGCGCAATTCACCGGTCTGTGCCGATTTGCGATTATTGATGGGATTGCTAAACACGGGTTCCGCTATTGGTGTCCACTTTTGATTCTCTTCAATTTTAAAGGCCTCAAAACACAAGCGAACCTGAAAAGCACATGGCGACAATGATTAAGTACAAGGCATATATATATATATATATATATAAAAACCTCATTACATACCTGGTTCAAATTCATATCCTTGGCTTCACGCTCAGTTTCCTGATGGAGCTCCTGAAGCTGCTTGGTTGACAGCTCTCGTCGGCTCATTTGAAAGACCAAACGATCCTGTTTCTTTTTAAAGAGCTCATCGAAAATGTATTTCTTTGCCGTGTGTATGATGCCCATATTGATAAATTGTGCCACATAGCCGCGCTCCTGTGACACGTGCAAATCATGTGGATCGCACACATCGCGCTCATCTTTGCGCACCACTAACTGATGCGAATGCGGACTATCCAGATTCGTTTGAAAGAGACTGCAGCGGATTACAGCCGGTCCCTTATAGTTGCGCAAGATAACCTCGGGAAATGTTTTCGGTGTACGCTTCGAATTGATGCCGTTTAATGAGCCATGTGTTCCATGCATTTCGCTCTTGTAGCGAAAACGAAATTTTTCCACCGGCTGCTCGGCAATATGCAGCTGAGCGCAATATTCATTTTTGATACCTGTATCAACATGGTGGAATCCAAATGTTTGTGGTGGTGGCGTCGCGTAATAGTGATCCACAGGCATGTGCATGTTGTTGATGTTGCCAAAGTTTGCGTTGCCATTTAACAAGCCACTAATGTTGCCGGTGCCATCAATTTCCATGGCAAGGTTGCCATTTGTACGCAGCGGATTTTGATGATATGGTGACCCTCGTAATTGCTGAAGTTGTGGTGAAGGTGAATTCGATATCGCGGGCAAATTGAGATTCGCAAACTCATTTTGCAAGTTAAGCGTTTCTGGCGAATGGGCGGGCGATAGTGTCATCGATGTGGGCGAATTGGCGCTGCTATAACCACTCGTACTGGAACAATCATTGGCATACGATATATTCTTCCGCTGATCCAAATCAAAGTATTGTTGATGCATTGTTGCTGTTATTGCTATCAAGCAATTATCCACGTGAGCGCGCTCCCCACTACTTCGCTCTTTGTACTTTGTTGTTTGCTTGTGGTTTTTTTTATTTTATTTTTTACTGTTTGTATTTTGCTTTTGCGTCGCTAATTTGCGCGAGACTTTCGACCGATTCGCTGCTCAACCAAAACGACAATGAGACGAACGTTTCACACTTCGTGTCGAGTACAGCTATTATGGTTCGTTGTAGGTACTTCCCCGATGTTGCCCGACTGACAGTAATACACACACAAGTATTTATCAGCCACGTCAGAGTGATTCATGGGTTATTTTGATCGCGTAGTGTGATTTTTTTTTTATTCGTGATTTGCAGCAGCAGCAGCAGCAGGCGACTGCGTTGTTCGCAGAATTTCCAATGTTTACACAACAGCACAAAAACGCGAATTGATATATTTACATATAAGAACGCACACAGGTATAGGTTTCACACACGAATACATATGTACGAGTTGCGCTCCTCGCCTGTCAGAACATCAACTCTCAACTGCACGTATAGAAATGAGCCAACGAAAACAAGTAAAATCGCATTTAACGAAGGCACTTAACGACGGAGCGCTGCTGATAACAGGTTTAAGCTCTGTGCTTAAAGCTCTCAGAGCAGCACATATAATATCAATAAAACAAATTCAATGTTACATATTAGCTAAGAGCGCACGTGTATTTCACCACGATAAACAATTAAGAACCTGATTTGAAATATCCAAACTCAACAGAAGTTCGCCCTGCCACCTTGTATGGTTATTACTTACAGTGGCAACGCCTTAAGGGCAACAGCTGTTTGCTGCTTAGGCACGTGCAAATGCGTTCTGTTTATTACACAGTTTGCAAAAAAGTCAAATTGCTAATTTGTGTATATATAAAATATGTATGTGCATAGCAACAGATCAGTCAAATTAAATTGTCATAACTTTAATAACGTGTAATATAAACTTGTTTATGTGCAGTATGTTTTTTTTATTTATCGAATGTTTACATTAAACTTACGCTTTTAAATTGATCAAATTCTTTTTCAACATATTTATGTCCATGGCAATTGTGTGCCCCTGCTTCACTAGCCCAATGCAATATGGGTTTCGATTTCGCATGGGCACAACAAATGCGCAAACTAGGCGTTTCCACATTTTGCACGGCAACAGTTATAAATTGCCAAAACAAAAAACAACAAAACCGAAAATTTTCAGCGTTCCACTTGCTTATAATACATAACAAATACTAAATTTGCATCATTGAATTTTTTTCACATATATACAATGTTATATTTTCGCACAGCAAACGGAGAACAAATTTGCTGGCAAAATCAAATAGTAAAACTGAATGCCTTACACACATCTATATGTATCTACATACATACACACACACTCACACACTTAAGGTGACTTGGCTTAAATTTGTTGGGTCTGTAAGTAACTTGCAAGATTGCGTTGCCCATTTAACCCTTTTTCTATATTTATTTAACGACCTGCCAGTGTTGCAGTGCGGGGGTGACACAGCTGGTATTATCAGTTCAAGCTTGTCAACAATAAATATTTTGAAGCACATGCAAAATAAATGATGTTTACTGCTGTCTGACATGTAGGTCTTGACTTGTTTTGTCTACGTACAAAGTATTTATTAATTTATAAAAAAAAATTCAAAATTCACATCACCTGCTTTGTGACGTCTACTTCTGCACTGATTTTTCGCAAATGGAAAAAAGCGAACCGAACGTTTTCTTTGTTTTGAATGAACTGCAATTGCTGCCAAGATCATAAAACCTACACGTGCTGTGTTTGAATGGACGCCGAGTTCTGTTATGAAAGCTTTTATCCAGCTCGAGCAAGATAGCTGGCTGCCAGAGTGAGAGAGCGCGACTTAAAAATTTGTAAAGATAAAGCTTCCACACTGGCTGCAAGCAGTTAACTAACAACCATTAATTTTTCCTACTTCTTTGTTTGATTGTTGTTCATGCAGCGAATGACGAAATAGGAAAGTGTGTTTACTAATTGCAACACAAGGCAGTCTAGCTGTGACGTTAACAAATTTCCAGGGGATCGTTCGATCAATAAAACGGTTGTCTTGAGCTGATAAGCCTGTGAGATGCACCCCAGCCCAAAGCACGTAACGCTTAGTAACTGATTAATATGCGCTAAGCTTAAGTAATATTATAACAGCATCATACGGCAAGCGTCATTAAAATTGATGCTGCCGTTGCTGCTGTTGTTTCCAGGGCAGATGACTATTATCGATGTGTTCAGATTGAGTTGAAAAACATGTTATTTTCGAAGTATAGTATATTGCCTGATAAGTCATGGAAAGTGTGAGTGGAAAATAAGCAAGTACTTTAATGAAACAATGTCAATCGATTCCACGTGAAATAAAGATAACTAAACCTTTAAAATAAAAAATCATTAAAAGGTGCAATCACATCGAATGATTCTAAATTGGCGCTTGCAGAAAGGCTTTTAAAAAAATGTACTTTAGACTTTGAATTGGTTTAAAAAAAATATATTATTGATAACTAAGTAAAAGACAGTTTGCACAAAATATAGTTAACACCTTGATAATTCTTTTATGTTGGAATTCGAAAAATTTTATCCATAGATAAGAGACAGAATTAACAAACTTACCTTGTATAACGCATATTGAATTAATTATTTTTTATTGATTGCACACGTTAATATCACACTTCGTATTTAATATTGGTTTTGTAGCTGTTTGCACTTGAGCAATTTAAAGATTTCACTTGATCACTTGCTATTAAGCTTTAAAATATTTAAAATTCGCTACAACAGCGCGCTTTTTATATTGCCAGTTCTGGTATTTTCTAGCACATTCTTCGTCATGATAATGCAAATCGATTGAAAAAGTATCGATACATTAGCAAGCACACAAGTGGCAACACCAGCACAACTAAAGAAACTGGAATACAAAACACTGCGAAATTTTAGCAAGTGGAAAACAAAAATTGGAAATCTTAGCTTTAAACGTGCATTAACGTAATATGGAGTAAGTAAACTGTCATTCCATACGAATATGTCAAGCATATCGCAAAATTGCAGGTCATACGACGGCTCCGACCAGGATCATTGTCACAAATCGGAGCAACGCGCGGTTTTTGCACATCCAGCAACACATCCTTGGCTGCTTGACGGCATGCCCTGGATGCTGGCAACAACAAACGCACCACAGCCTGGCGGCGTAATGCAATTCGGCTCAAATGCCACCTACAACAATATTGAGACTGAGGCACAATGCGGTAAATGGCAGCAGAAACGAAAATCTCTAGATCAACTCGCCTCCGCACTGTAAGTTGTAAACAGAGAGTTGTCTGTATGTGTATATGTATGCATGTAAACAGTAGTGGCTCGCAAAGGTGGAACGTTTCGTATGTCAAATTAAATTGCGAGCGACCATTGTAAATATGTATTTATTTAAGTGTAAATTTGTTCTATTATCTTAAAATAAACATTTTTATATTATGCAGCCCGACAAAACAACTGATCACCGAGGAGCGCATAACGGCACATTTCAGTGGCCTGCAAATCTCTGGCGATGGTAACGGCGTTCGATCTGGAAGAAATGTTCAAAATAAAAACAGTGGGACGACGGTAAATGGCGGCTTGGCCACCGATGATATACCATCGACGAGTACTGGAAAAACACATCATCCAAATCCGGCCTATCAAATGGCCGCCATGGAACTTGAACAAAAGCTGCGCAATGCAAATCGCATTGTGATCTGTGATGAGCTTAAGCAGGGCGTCGTCAATCCAATATCAGGTGTGGGCGCCATACCGCCTGAGTGGCTAATCAAATCTATTCCGCGTCCGTGCACCGCTTTGGTTCCTTGGCAGCCGTCACCGTTGCAGCTGCAATTGGCCAAGGAGGAGCAGTTGCGAGCGCGTTGTCACCGTCGAGTTGCTGCTGCTACGGTGGACCTCGACGACTATGATGATGAGTTGCAGTTCTTTGAGAATAACAACACATGTAATGTGAATTTAAATAAGTCTGATGAGCAAATGGATGAGGACCTGTAGCTGTGGTCGTGGAAGGATGATATGATATGTTTAATATTAGAGTAAGAAGCATTTGTGTTTTTATTTTGAATAATTTTACAAGGAGTGCATGCATAATCTATTCATGTATAAGTGTTCTGATTTTTTCATTTAAATCACAATAAAAATGAATATGTTAACAATGTTTTGATTCTTTGTTATAAAATTTTATCGTTTAAAGTTACAATAAGTTGTGGAGCCAACCAACGCGTTTTTAATATAAAGAGAGGTTTAATAGAAATCCCTCCATCTGTCAATTTCTACATGTTCTTTTGTGAAGTACAGCTCGTACAAAGTAACGAGATCGGGCATAATGCCAGTATTGCTTCGGTAACAGTAAGTTAATATATTTTGTTCTGTGTACAAACGAACCTTAACAAGCTGAGTGATCTATTTAATTTCATCTGACATTGTGTGAATTCCCATTTCTTTTCCATGAACATTGTTGTAGAGAGATCCAAAATCAGCATATTCCATTTGTGAATATATTTACTATTTTAATGGTATCCGTGTTTAAGAAGTTACAGAAACTTGATCTATTTCTTAAATAAATCCTTCTAATCCCCTTCCGTTATGTATATTTTATTACCGCAATTGTTTCCATAATTTAGCTTTGAAAACAGTGCCGAAACCAACACTACCAAGGAACTTCAATATCAAAATGTTCTTGATTACATTTTTGTTATCAAACTATGAACACAGTTTCTTGATTTAAGTACCATTTGCTCATATTGGTAGAAAGCAAGAACTTTGGTTCTTTAATTGTTACAAATAGAACGAAATTGATGCATTTGCACCAAATTAAGAACAATGTTCATTTGCTTAAAACGCGTTTAACACCCGAAGCTGAGCCGAAGTTAGTTCGGCAAACACAAGACATAGTTGCATATGAAACATGTATCCTTTTAGTGAACGCAAAATCTCAGCCATAATTTCCGGCAAAGCCAATAATTTTTCATATTCGGTAAGATTTAGTTCTGTTTTATATTAAATTCGTCTAACTTTAGCAAGTGGAAAACAAAAATTGGAAATCTTAGCTTTAAACGTGCATTAACGTAATATGGAGTAAGTAAACTGTCATTCCATACGAATATGTCAAGCATATCGCAAAATTGCAGGTCATACGACGGCTCCGACCAGGATCATTGTCACAAATCGGAGCAACGCGCGGTTTTTGCACACCCAGCAACACATCCTTGGCTGCTTGACGGCATGCCCTGGATGCTGGCAACAACAAACGCACCACAGCCTGGCGGCGTCATGCAATTCGGCTCAAATGCCACCTACAACAATATTGAGACTGAGGCACAATGCGGTAAATGGCAGCAGAAACGAAAATCTCTAGATCAACTCGCCTCCGCACTGTAAGTTGTAAACAGAGAGTTGTCTGTATGTGTATATGTATGCATGTAAACAGTAGTGGCTCGCAAAGGTGGAACGTTTCGTATGTCAAATTAAATTGCGAGCGACCATTGTAAATATGTATTTATTTAAGTGTAAATTTGTTCTATTATCTTAAAATAAACATTTTTATATTATGCAGCCCGACAAAACAACTGATCACCGAGGAGCGCATAACGGCACATTTCAGTGGCCTGCAAATCTCTGGCGATGGTAACGGCGTTCGATCTGGAAGAAATGTTCAAAATAAAAACAGTGGGACGACGGTAAATGGCGGCTTGGCCACCGATGATATACCATCGACGAGTACTGGAAAAACACATCATCCAAATCCGGCCTATCAAATGGCCGCCATGGAACTTGAACAAAAGCTGCGCAATGCAAATCGCATTGTGATCTGTGATGAGCTTAAGCAGGGCGTCGTCAATCCAATATCAGGTGTGGGCGCCATACCGCCTGAGTGGCTAATCAAATCTATTCCGCGTCCGTGCACCGCTTTGGTTCCTTGGCAGCCGTCACCGTTGCAGCTGCAATTGGCCAAGGAGGAGCAGTTGCGAGCGCGTTGTCACCGTCGAGTTGCTGCTGCTACGGTGGACCTCGACGACTATGATGATGAGTTGCAGTTCTTTGAGAATAACAACACATGTAATGTGAATTTAAATAAGTCTGATGAGCAAATGGATGAGGACCTGTAGCTGTGGTCGTGGAAGGATGATATGATATGTTTAATATTAGAGTAAGAAGCATTTGTGTTTTTATTTTGAATAATTTTACAAGGAGTGCATGCATAATCTATTCATGTATAAGTGTTCTGATTTTTTCATTTAAATCACAATAAAAATGAATATGTTAACAATGTTTTGATTCTTTGTTATAAAATTTTATCGTTTAAAGTTACAATAAGTTGTGGAGCCAACCAACGCGTTTTTAATATAAAGAGAGGTTTAATAGAAATCCCTCCATCTGTCAATTTCTACATGTTCTTTTGTGAAGTACAGCTCGTACAAAGTAACGAGATCGGGCATAATGCCAGTATTGCTTCGGTAACAGTAAGTTAATATATTTTGTTCTGTGTACAAACGAACCTTAACAAGCTGAGTGATCTATTTAATTTCATCTGACATTGTGTGAATTCCCATTTCTTTTCCATGAACATTGTTGTAGAGAGATCCAAAATCAGCATATTCCATTTGTGAATATATTTACTATTTTAATGGTATCCGTGTTTAAGAAGTTACAGAAACTTGATCTATTTCTTAAATAAATCCTTCTAATCCCCTTCCGTTATGTATATTTTATTACCGCAATTGTTTCCATAATTTAGCTTTGAAAACAGTGCCGAAACCAACACTACCAAGGAACTTCAATATCAAAATGTTCTTGATTACATTTTTGTTATCAAACTATGAACACAGTTTCTTGATTTAAGTACCATTTGCTCATATTGGTAGAAAGCAAGAACTTTGGTTCTTTAATTGTTACAAATAGAACGAAATTGATGCATTTGCACCAAATTAAGAACAATGTTCATTTGCTTAAAACGCGTTTAACACCCGAAGCTGAGCCGAAGTTAGTTCGGCAAACACAAGACATAGTTGCATATGAAACATGTATCCTTTTAGTGAACGCAAAATCTCAGCCATAATTTCCGGCAAAGCCAATAATTTTTCATATTCGGTAAGATTTAGTTCTGTTTTATATTAAATTCGTCTAACTTGTAAGTCTTAGTGCTAAAGGTGCGCTTCATCGAATGGGAACAGACCGAACATGGAACAGAAACTAAAGAATAAATTGAATAAAACTAAATACTATAGAAAAACAATATAAATATTCGCACAAAAAACTATTAAATGGCAACATGCACAACGTAAAAATAGTTTACAAAAATATTTTAATGGAATTTGATTTTTTTTGTTTCTGGTTCTACTACATTTTTTTTTTTAATATCAACATTATAACAAGGTATTTTTGATAGTTCAATTGAACTCGCATCTGGTCGCTCTTTTGGATCATGATGCCAACAAATTTCAATCAAGTTACGTAATTCCTCACATTCTGGAACAACATCACTCAATTGAGGTCGTTTGTTTTTTACCGTTTGGTAATCGATGGTGTCTGGGTCGCGATTTCCCAAGTGATCAAAAGGCTTATGGCGCGACATTACCTCCCATAGAATAATGCCAAAGCTGTATACATCACACTTTTCCGTGTACTTGTCGCCTTTTAAAACCTGCAAATTGATCGATTAACTTACTAATATTTTACTTATTTTGTAAATGAATAAAAACCTCAGGTGCTTTGTAACTGGGCGTGCCAACACCGACCGTATTCTTGGTTGCACATTCTTTAACAGTGCCAAAATCACAAATCTTCAAGTTTTTATACTCATTCATAAGAAGTAAATTTTTGGTTTTCAAATCTCGATGAATTACAGGTTTTGGTTTATTGCCATGCATAAAGTTGATTCCCTTAAAACAATAAACAATAAACGGTTAGTTAATATTTTGTTATAATTTTTGCAGTATACAAACGAACCTCAACAAGCTGGATCATCCAGTTAATGCCATCTGACATGGTGTAAATTCTCGGTTCTTTTTTCTCATGAAGAAAGTTGTGGAGAGATCCACAATCAGCATATTCCATTAGTAAATAAACATGCTTTAAGTTATAAGCGACTCCATATAATTCCACGATATTCTTGTGTTTAAGACGTTTAAGGTAATTGATCTCTTTTTTAAATGAATCCTTCTGATCCTCCATCAGTTTGTCTATTTTTTTTACAGCAATTGTTTTATCATTCCATTTAGCTTCAAAAACTTCGCCAAAGCTACCTTTGTCGATTGGCTGTAAGGTAGAAAGTTAAATTAATATAAAGTAAACTTGATGTGGTGCTTAATACCTTTCCCTTTTCAAAACTATTAAAGCTCACAGTCCCTCTTTCAAAACGAAGAAAAAGAAAAATGATTTTTATTATCTGTTATCTGTTGCTTTATCGTAAACTTACACAGGTTCTTTATTGTTTATGTTAGTTGTACGCCACTGGATGAGGGAATATATTAATTGTAAGATAAGATAGACATATGAACAGTGCAAACATTACCCAATCTTTAGTTATAGGAAGAGAAACGATTGAAGCTTCAAAAGTTCTGCAAAAAAAGTTACATTTGTTTTAATTGTAATTGATTTTCATACAAAGCTTACGTGAGTAAATTTGTGAGCTCTGAGACCATCATTTTATATCCCACTTTATTGATACGAAATACTTCGACAGCAAAATAAATACTCCACATGGCATCTGGAAAGGAATCAGGCAATTCCGACACATTTTTATTGCGTGTCATTACCTCCATGATAATGTCTTTAAGGTAGGACAAACGGTAATAATCCTTATATTGGGAAAAAATAAAATTAAAAATGTTCTTAGTTATTCCTTATTTTAGTTAGTATTTTTATACCCTGATCCCATTAGAAATGGGAAAAAGGTTATAATGGTTTTGTGCAAAAGTATGTAACAGGCAGAAGTATAGTATATATATTCTTGATCAGCATCAACAGCCGAGTCGATTTAGCCAAGATGGTATAGGGTTTCAGGGTAACTAACATCTAGTTGCGATACCCGACTAGAGCCGTCTTACTTGTATTTTAAAATTTTGCCGTTGCCGTTCAATGAGTACGTGTATGTGTGTTTGTGTTAGTGTTTGTAAGCTCATTAGTGTCGAAGGCAAATCTTCTGCAGCTGGCCTGCTGCATGTGGCCTTGGTCCGTTTTTTGTGTATGCATGCCTGTGCGTCTATCGGGATATAGGCAGAACGCAAAAATAATAACAACAACAACACGAGACGGTGTAGTTGCTTAAACGCATTCGCTGCTCAATGTGTTTCAATACCCTTTATAACAATATTCAAAAAATGATTTCTTTTTGAGGGTATACTAAGTTAGTCCGTACATAGTTACTTGCCTTGCTATCATGATCCAAACGTGGGACTAAATCATTTATTTTCAAAACTCTGAAGTTTTCAGCTCGTAACAGATCCACCCGAAATTTCGGTAACTTTGAAAACAAATGTTCATTCATTTCTTCCAAGTAAGCTAAGCCCTGTAAGTTAAAATGTTGAATAACAGTTTTTGTGTTTTTGTTACAGTGTTAGATCAAACCTTAAATAACTGTATCATCCAATTCATACCGCGAGCAAATGTATACTCCCGATTTTCTTCTCCATACAAGTAGTCGTCAAGGGATATACAGTCTGGATAATCCATTAGTATAAAGGCAAGATTATCATCAAATACAATTCCATAAACTCCCATAATATTCGCATGGTCAGCCCGGGCAAGTTCTCCGATCAAATTTTTAACGTCGCTTCCTAATTTGCTTCTTTCGCATTTCTGAACGGCGATCTCTTTGTCACACCATGTGGCCTTATAGATATCGCCGAAGTCACCTTTTCCCACACATTCCTGATGGTCTTCAATTAATATATTTCAAATCAAGCAAATAACTTATTGTATGTTACCTTTCCTTTGATATCCAAAAGGTTTATGACCGGAGCGAGTTCGACAAGCACCCTTTAAGAAAAAGGATACGATTAAGTGATTGGGATAAATGCAGCGCTTAATTATTTTTCTTTTGTCTTGAATTTTAAATTTACTTGTAAGTTAAGAGAAGTTTACAATATCAATTCAAATGCAAATCTGCTGTTGCATTAATAACTTACTCGGGATCAAGCTGCATAAGTTTGGTTAGTTCCGTAATAGTAGGTCGCCTTTTTGGCTCTCTATCCCAGCACCTCTCAATTGTCTCCTCAATATGAGTAAACTCTGATTTTCTACAATCGCTCAGAGGCAAATGAAGTTTTGTACCGTTAAGAAGTTCTTGTATTTTTGAGTATGAAAATGGTTGTTTCCATTCACAAAAAGGCTTCTTGCGCGTCATAGCTTCCCAAAGTACAATTCCAAAGCTATACACGTCACTTTCCTTAGAATACTCTCCTCCATCGAGGATCTCCAAGGATAAAAATATGTATGTTATTTGAATTTAAAAAATGTGTTTTTTCTTAATTGTTGAAAGTACAAACCTCTGGTGCTACATAGGCATTATCTTGAACACCTAGGCGAGAGCTTTGATCGTCCGGAAAGCAATAATCACTAACTTTCAAGTTTCTGTAGTTGTCGAACAGCAACATATTTTGAGAATTTAAATTGCAATGTGTAACTTTTATCTCACTCAGTAGAAAGGTAATACCCTTGAAGAAGAATTCAATATTAAAATCTGTAAATTGATTGGGCACGCGAAGTAAGTACAAGGATTTATACCTTTGCAGCCTGATGCATCCAGTGTAAAACATTTCTTACTGTATAATCTCGTTTTTCTTCTCCATGCAAACAGTTGTGCAGCGAGCCGCAATCAGTATAATCCATCACTAAGTGCGCAATGCTTTCGTCATAACTAATGCCATAAATTCTGACAATATTATCATGGTCCACGTGTAGGAGACGTTCTATTTCTGCCTCACGATCACGTGTGATCTCTTTGATCTTAAATCTTTTCACCGATACGTCGAGATCCCGCCAAACAGCTTTGTAAACAATGCCAAATTTACTTTCTCCAAAACACTGTATAAAGAAAGGTTTCAATAGAAAAACATTTAACACGTTTTACACTATGATTAATCTGAGCATTTTTACCTCTAATTTCTCTATATCCGCAAAATCGATGGTTGATGGCATACTATAAGAATTGAGTTATGCAGTTAAGTAATTAAACCAAATATTTGTTTTGAAAATTCATTTGTAATTACATTAAGGGTTTATCAACAATAAAATTAGTAATTGGTCCCCATAGTCCATCTAGTTTGTGTCTTTTGCCTGGTTCTTGATTCCAACATTCTGCAATGAATGGTCCTAGTAAATAGGAACCCTTTATGTTTATGTCATTTAGGTTGGGACGTTTCCCTAAAAGTGTTTGAATGGTGCAAGCATTTCAATAAAATGTAAATTGTAAATTTTTTAAAATATCATACCTTCTTTTACTGCATTTCTTACAAATATTTCACTTTTATATTCATAGAAAGGCTTCTTGCGTGCCAATACTTCCCAAAAGATGATACCAAAGGTATATACAATGCTCTGTTCCGTGAATAAACCTTTCGTGTACACCTACACTCGAATAAATACACAATCAACATATTTCCGTGTTTTATAACTTATGTACAAACCTCTGGTGCTGCATACGACGGATTTAAATTGTCTCTCAACACTTTAATATCAGATGTTAGACAAAAATTACATATTTGCAAGCGTCTGAATGGATAAAAAAATATTGTTAGAAAAAATGGTTAGGATGACGTCAAATTTGCGAGTCAGGGGATTATTATTAATTGGATGATTAATACTGTGGGAGGAATGAGTATTTGAAGAAATACGGGTAGTTAATCTGTATTACTTTTAAAATTAGTTCCCGTATATGAACTTTCGGTTGCTGATTCCATCAATTTGCAACATTTTATATATATATTTTGAGACGGCATATTGCAAAGGTAAACGGGGCTTAGAAATACGGGTAGCTAATTTGTATTAGTTTAAAAATAATGTTTCTCGATAATAACAGGATATAAATACTTTATGTTGTACCTTCCATCAGTTCGCACCATTAAATTTTTAGACGTCATATTGCAAAGGTAAACGGGGCTCATATTTTGCAAACATACAAAGGATTTAAATGCCTAAAAATGAAAATCGTTAGCACAATTAGATTGACACAATAATTTCTTTTAATTTCACATACCACAGCAAGAGATTCCATCCAATAGAAAGCCATATCGACAGGAATAACATTTTTTTTCAAATAGTCGCACAAGGATTCACCCTCAACATATTCCATGATTAAATATGAACTTTGTCCATTCGTAGCAATGCCAAATATAGATAATATACTTTCAAATGCAAGTTCGCTTGTTCTCATACTAATTAGCTCTCTGCATATTTTTGTTATGCTTTGATCTGCGATCATGTGTTTAAATTCTTTTGCAGCAATATTTAAAGAACGCCAAGTTGCCTTGTACGTAACACCAAAGTGACCTTCTCCAATTTTCTGTAAATTATTATTATATTATTTTCGTTGTTTGACAGAGAACATGATAAGTAATAATACCACCTTGTCTATTTTTACTTCGTCGAAATTTATTATTTCTCCCAAATCAGCACATAAAACGTAGTCCAATGCTGTAGGTTCGAGACTTCTGCAATTATATGAATCATCCGAGGGAAATTATTTTCTGAGTTTAAAGTTCAAGTATTTAGCATACTTAAGAAACTTATCCACTGAAAGTAGTTCTTCAATTGAAGGTCTTTCGGCTGGATTTGAGTTCCAGCATTTTTCTATCAGTTCCTTGATGGGTTCAGAATTAGGTACATATATATCACAAAGATGCAGACGTTCCCCTAAAAAGTTATGGATTTAATAATCAGTGTGTAAACACGATAATATAAGGTTATTTACCAATTGATACCTTATCAACTACTTCCCTTTTTTTAAATTGATAGAATGGATTCTTTCGAGACATTAATTCCCATAGGACAATACCCCAGCTATATGCGCTGCTCCACTGAGTTAGTACTTCTTCATCAGATCTCTGCACAGAACCATATTAAAGCTTCTTTCTATATGTGATCTCGTTAAACTCTAATAATGTACCTTTGGTGGTTTGTATCTCTCTGATCGATAAGAGAACCTATTGATGGAACCGATTTTTAGTGTTCGATAACCATCGAATAGCATCAAATAATAGGGATCAACAGATAGAAAGATCAGACTGAGTCCCTCTAAATGAATGTATTGAAGACCCTATTAATAAAAACATGAGTAGCTGTTTCATTGAATACGTTTGAAAGATATATAGCTTACCTGTGCGGCCTGGTGCATCCAAGAAAGCAGATCTCTCACAGTATATTCTCGCTGTTCCTTTCCATGTAAGTAGTCATACAAGTTTCCATAATCTGCGTACTCCATCAGAATAGTATATTTGTTATCTGATTGATAAAGTTCAACAATATTTTTATGCCGTATACGAGATAGTGAAACTATATCGTCTTTTTTTATGTTAGTGTCAAAAAGTCGGATTTTCCAAAACTTCTTATCCTGTAATTTCAATATTTGGGTATCACCAAAAGGACCATAGCATCTCTGCAAATTGTTTTGAACATTTTATTAATAAATAAATCTTTCTTTAGAGATTAAGTGAACTCAATTAATTAAAATTAATGGTAAAAGAGAGAGAGACAAAATTTCCAGCGAAGTCTAGTATTGTATTTTACCTTTGATTTACTTTAGGTCATATTTGCTTGAATTATCTGTCTGGTAGACCGGAAATGTCTTCTTATTAATATATCATTGATATTGACTGCAATTACCTCTATGTTGTCATCTTCGTCACTATCTGAAACAAGTTGACTGGAACTTGTGCTTGAATCATTTATATGGTCGTATAAATCCATGATAACGAAAACAATTTGTTAATGCTAAATGCTCAAAATTGGGCACGTCTATTTTGTATCTTATATATTTTTTAGCAATGTAGAATGCACAATTATTATTTAAGTCCAAATCTTTGATAAGCTGTGAATGACAATTATTATACAACCATGAAATTATATATATAACAGTTCACAATACAAATCGATCAACCGTACAGTCTAACAATCTATGGAGCACTGAACAATTGAATTTTATTTAATCTAATCAAATCATTTTCTTCAACACATTTTTTTTAAAGCCTAAATTTTTGATAAGCTTATCAGCGATTATTGATACAACCATGAAATTATATAAAAGTTCACAACACAAAATGATCAACCGTACAGCTTTACACTCAACGGAGTACTGAACAATTGAATTTTTTGCACTCTATTCATAAACTTTTTAAATTCATAAGAGATCGACTAGAAGATACTCTAAACAGAAGGAAAAACTTTTGTAAGCTTCATATTTATAAACATCCGATCACTTTCATACCCGTTTTCAGTGAAGAGCAAGATAAATTAAAATCATATATACCAAAAAGGTTGAATCATGACTTTTGTCATACAAGAAACACAAGTAAAAGAAACACATATACAGTACCTAATATATTTTTTTATCTCGTAAAACTAAAAAACGAAAACTGAATTTTATAACTTAGTCGATTGGAAAAGTCAAGCGCTTATCGTGATGCCTGTACAAAAGGGTATGCATTTAACTGGTAAGCTTTTTGGAAATCGCATTTTACTTATATACATTTTAATATATACCTTTACTCCGATAAGACACATTCATACAGACGGAAAGAAAATTATCTAGACTAGGACTAGAACCACTGAAAAATATGCATTTGTTTATTTTCGTTTTTAGTTATGGATATGATCGACTTCCAAACCCCCCTTAAAAGAATGTTGATCGATTGGAACAATCGCAAGCAAGCATATCGCAGAGATCACATTTCTTCTCACCGTTGTGACGCCACATGTGGGGCTTGTTGGGCGTCAACGACAACGACAACGTGGGGAAATAAAATTCCCTCTTGCTTTCTCAACTCATTCCGCCTACTCGTTGATAATCAGCTGTTGGGTTGTTTTTCATACTTCATTTCTCTTGTTGTTGTGACAAAACTTGAGATTGTCAACTTTCGACTTTTTACGCAATGCATAACATGGGAGGGAAGTATAGATTTGTTTAAGAACTTTGTGCAATTGAATAGCTAGAAGTAAGATACTTAAATATAATTTCTATCAAATATGTTTATTAATGCTTTAGAAATTAGGTAGTGCATAATTGACTTATAAAACAAGTTTAAAATAACTGAATAACAAATTAACGCCAACCACAAAATAAATGCATAATCTAAAACCACAATATTTTGTGCTAAGATTTATGGCGGTGTCCCCAAGGGTGTGCATCAAACTATCTTTGAACGAGTTAACCACTAAACTGCTGTTGATTTACCCAATCCGGTGCGTTTACACTGGACATTTTAAAATGCTAATATACTAGTTATACGTTCTGTTGTCAGCTGCAATCTAAGGTGTAACTAAGCGAAAGTTCTGTTGTTGAGCGTTTATGAAAAACAAAACATACTACATCATATCGTAAAAGCTTTCGAGCTCTTCTAGTTTTCATGATATGGCCGTTATGTACATATATTAAATATTTGTCACGAGTTAAAATAACTTGTTGTCAATTTGAAAAATCTCAATTTTGTTTGTTTGTTTATTATACCCTGATCCCATTAAAAGTGGGAAAAAAGGGTATAATGGTTTTGTGCAAAAGTATGTAACAGGCAGAAGGAAGCATCTCCGACCCCATAAAGTATATATATTCTTGATCAGCATCGACAGCCGAGTCGATATAGCCATGTCCGTCTGTCCGTCTGTCTGTCTGTCTGTCTGTCCGTATGTATGAGCGCGTCGATCTCAGAGACTGTTAGAGCTAGAGACTCCAGATTTGGAACTTAAGCTCGCCTAATCTCTAGGCAGTACAAGTTTGTTTCCGATTTTCGATAACTTTTCCCGTTTCCGATATAACATGGGATCGATAACAACAAAATCTTGAACTTTGAAAACTTTGAGATGCAATTTAAAGTATAAAACAAAATAATGACAATCTGTGAAATTTTTATCGAAATCGGATAATAAACACCGGAGATATGGGACATTGAAGTTTTGTATGCAGTATGCAGTATGCGCGTACACACAGACACACATACTTGCAAGCACTGACTGTACGCGTGAAGTATAGGGATCAGGGTATCGTCTAATCGGAATTTCTCGACTAGAGCCGTCTTACTTGTTTTTATGTGTGTAAGGTTTACCAATTTAGTTAGTACTTAATTTAAAAGGTGGTGACACATGTGTAACCCAATAAATTGGTCCGAGATGTGACTATAAGCTTTTAAGTTATGCGTATTTTTCATTTTAAAACCAGATCATGGGCATAAAATCATTGTATTGTTTAGTTTTGACAGCAAATATTTTACCATGGCTATTTTGTGGGATTTGATTGTTCGTTTTTTTTAATGTGTTAAATTCTTTTATGACGATCTCAAATTCATGTATAGAAGATTTTAATCGATTTTGAAATCTCTTTTTATCCTCTGTATATCTCTGTATATATAGCTTGGGTTGTTCCAGAGTCTTCAACTTGGACATGCGATGCTTGGCCGTTAGCAGGTTAAGCTTTTCAAACATATTGTAAGCCTGGCCTGCATTCATTGCAAATACTCACCGTTTTCAAATACCTTGCTTCTGGTTTGTGCGCTTTGCCAGTTATAGGGACAAATGTTTGCACATTTGGTAATGGCATTTTATTAATTTGAGTAATCTGTGTCTCAACATCAACCTACTCTGTTTCCGATGTGGCCAAAGCATTATTGTGTATATCAAATTGAATTTGTAAATTTTGCGATATATCTTGGCTACATTTAAGTAACCATTGTTGTATTGCTTTTTCTTGTTCCCTCTCTTCGCTGTCTATTATTGTATTCTCAGTGTTTGTATGTTCAAACTTTTGCTCCTCCTCGTAAATAGTTATTGAATCAATGGCCTGCTGCAATTCTGATGACACATCTGATTTATCTGTATTTTTTTCATTTTCCTCTGTTTCTGTTTCTTCAAACAAGTTCCATGTCTGGCCCTTCTACTCGTTAGATGATATAACGGCTTTCGTCTCTTCGTAAGTTTCTTTTAAGGTTCAAGGGCCATTTAAGCTCTCCGCTCTCACCGCTTAAACGCCTTGAATATATTTTCAATATCCTCCGATGTGGGAATTGGATCCTGATCATTAATCGGCATTGCCTGGGTTTTGTCAGCTAACTCCGACTCAAACTGATCAAACATATCATCCGTTTTAATCCGACGCGAGCACTTTACGAAATGGTTGATTGGTTGCTTAAGTTATTGAGGCTTCTACTTTTTGAGTCGCTTCCCTTGCTTCATTTGGCGTCCCTGTCATTACTTTTGGCGTCACTTTCAATACATCGACTGCCGACTGCTGAATACTTTCCTTTTTTGTGATGCTTATGCTTGGGTTTGCCCATATTGCTCTTATTTCAATAACTGGTAAATAAATTTGTTTCTACATAATAATTTGAAATTTACAGCTTCAAATACAATAAGTATCCGATAGCTGGTGATTTAGTGTGATCGTATCTGTAACAGTTTGTACAACGATACAACGATAATGGAATATACAAGATTGGAAAATAATTTCCCCGCTTTTTTTACAGTTAGTAAACGAGCTCTGTACAATAGCACCTATTTTCCCTCATACGATATTCGTATTTTCGTTCATTGCGTATCCATTTCTGTCTGCCGCCGTGTATGAATTTGTTTTTGTTTTGTGTATGGACTGCTCATGCTTGTCGTGTGCATGCATACATACATATACTTCTCGGCCTGCCGCTATATTTGAATTTTTTTTTTGTTTTGTGTATTGTCTGCTCATGCTGTGTCGTACATATGTATTCGGCACTGTCTGGTCGCTGAAAACCTTATACAGTGTGTCAATGAAGTCTTTTCGCGTAAAGAAAAATGTATGTTTTTTCACTTCACAGGCAAAAATATAACTGTAATATGGCTCTTAAAATTTTTTTGAAATTTTTTATGTATTTTTATTTATTTCTTAATAATGTATTTAAACAAATTTGATTATTCATTAAAGAACAAAAAAGTTATAACAAAAACAAATTAACTCTAACTAAATTTGACTGTCAAGAAAGTGTTTTCGCGTCTACTTTTCGGTGTAAAATTCGTATGAAATTCGTATGTACAGTTACATTTAATTAATTTAAAAATGCTTAGATCCATAAAAGTCCATATTTTTTTGACCAGATCGCTTGCCAATGAAGTGAAGAATGATTGTGGAATCACCATATCTCGCGAATGTTGCCTATATCCATTTTACGTACCTACCCTAAAAAAAAACGGCACCAACCGTTGAAATCCCTTGAAAATTCAACGTCTGGTGCGGTTTTTTTTTTTATTGGTACGTAAAATGGATATAGGCCACATTCTCGAGATATGGTGATTCCACAAATATTCTTCATTTCATTGGCAAGCGATCTGCGCAAAAAAATTTGGACTTTTATGATTCTAAGCATTTTTCATTTAATTAAATGTAACTGTACATACGAATTTCATACAAATCTCACAACGAAATGCACCAAAAACGTGGGTGTGTAAACATTTAGTTGGCAGTTGAATTTAGTGGCTTGTTAGTATTTTTAATTGTTCTTTGTTAATGTTAATGTTTTCTAAGTTCTGTTTAATAGGTTTAAGAGATAATTGACTGAATTACTTATAAAAAATATAAATAAAAATTTTTCACAACAACCAGTGTCTCCCTATAGCTCTAAAGCGAAAAAATCAAAAATTTTCACATATTGTAAACAAATAGTTGGCAAACTGTATGTATGCATGCACACGACAAGCATGAGCAGTCCATACACAAAACAAAAACAAATTCATACACGGCGGCAGACAGAAATGGATACGCAATGAACGAAAATACGAATATCGTATGAGGGAAAATAGGTGCTATTGTACAGAGCTCGTTTACTAACTGTAAAAAACGAGGGGAATTTATTTTCGTGTCTTGTAGTATTACATAGTCATTGGCTAGTACCAAAGACTGTCGAATAATACAGATCGGAAACCAGAGTGCCTGCTTTTTTAACAGAAAAAAGTTGCGCTTTGCAACCTTAATATTTTCCCCAATCAGATTTTTATGTTTATTCTTTGCTTATACTTCTCGGCCTGCCGCCCTATTTGAATATGTTTTTGCTTTGTGTATGGACTGCTCATGCTGTATGGAATGTATTTAGCACTTTCTGTTTGCTGAAAGCCTTATATGTATGTATATACATACGTATGTACGTATCAAAGCTCACGCCAATGTATTCTCCCTACTCTTGTAAATTTTGAGTGTCTCAAAAAAAAAGCAAACTAATTATTTGATATTTTAATTTATTATGTGGAATTGGTGGGCTGCTGGTTATTTTGCCTTGAATGGTATGGCTGCTAGAAAAATTATAGTAGAAAATACAAAATTATGTTTAGCCGATTGCAAAATAATTTATAAATTATACAATAATTTCATTATAAATACATTTTTTTTTCCTTTTTAAATGTTGTTTATTTGCCGATGGCTAAACGGATTCAGGGTGGCCTAGGTCCGTCTTTGTGTGTATGCATGTGAGTGCGTCTAACGGGAAAATGCCAAAACGCAAAAGAACAAACAACAGACTTTGAAACGCACACGCTGGTCAATGTGTTTTGATACCCTTTATTACAATATTCAATTAAAGTCAATGAAATTATAAATGTATATTTTTAAGGGACAAGTATTTGAATGCAAAATGCGTTTATTTTAAAGTTAGTGTTAATTTGGTATTAAGTCATTTTAAACCTGTTCAATAAGTCATTAATGATCTACCTAATTCCTAATATATACATACGTATATGTATGATAGCAGTCATAGTTAAGTATCTCACGATCAGCCATACAATTGCACAAAAATCATCTAAAGTCCACACTACCCTCCCATGTGAGGCAATAGCAAACAGATAGAACCAAAAATTGAATATTTAAAATCTCAACTTCGGTCACCACACAACAGCAAAATGAAGTATAGCAACAACTAATCTGCGTCTCACGCATCGCACACTGTGAGCCAATGAGAAAACATATATATTAAGAATCTCATTGGAGTTGACAAAGCAAAAGTCAAACTCATTTCCCCAGGAGCTACATTTATAGCGGGACTTTTTTGGTAAGAAGAAGAGTGCTCTATTTTCCCGTCTTGTACTTTCGATAGTCTTTGGGTTCTACCGGCCCAGATATATCGTTTTTAACCGATATATCGATGTTTTTGGTCAAACTACAAATGGCGGGAGCTAGAATTAGCTGATTTAAAATACTATAAGAAATGTGTACGCACAGCCAACAATTTTTGTTTTAATGCCAAGTTTGTCAATTATATTGTATTAGAACAGGTTAATTTCAAGCGGACATCGGACAAAGCAAGGAACCAAAAATTTACGTCTGCAGTTTGTCACACAAGAAAAGTATACACAAAAAGTGAATACATTGCAGTAGGACGCTGCACTGCGAAATACTCTGATATCAGTATAAGAACGGGTGATGACGAGTCAGCTTGCAAAGGGATAGATATCTAAACCGAGTTTTGTGAGTCTAGCCTGAAAGCTGTGGAAGACATGGAGATTTTCGATGTTAAAGAGCGGGCGGTATGTGTGGGCGTGCCAACTAAATTTTCGATGCATATCTTTTGTGGAAGTCGCTTACTATCTTTCCACAAAAATTGGTTACTAGTCCAAACAATGTCTGGCGAACACATGCACCTAGATATTTGCAGTTTCAAGTCTCTAACTTTAAGGGTGTCGAAAAAAGTTGCATTCACACAGACGGATGGACAGACGGAACGCACGGACAGCACGACGGACATTGCCTTTATGTTGCGAATAAACTCTATTTATTCTTTACCTTTGGTATAAGAGTATATAATCAGCTGGTTCTTAAGACCTTTTGGTAACGTTAACGGTCTTTCGCCGCTATCACTTACAGTTTGCCAACTAAGTGTTTACACTTAGTTGATGATTGATTTTTTTACTTTAGAGCTATAAGGACAAACTTTTTAATTTTTTTTTTTTAGTAAGTCAATGAACTTTTAAACTTATTGAACAAAACTTAAACAAGTAAGAAGGCTCTAGTCGAGATATCCCGACTAGACGATACCCTGATCCCTATACATCACGCGTACAGTCAGTGCTTGCAAGTATGTGTGTGTGTGTCTACGCACATACTGCATACTGCATACACAACTTCAATGTCCCATATCTCCGGTGTTTCTTAACCGATTGTCCGTCTGTCCGTATGTATGAACGCGTCGATCTCAGAGACTATAAGAGCTAGAGACTCCAGATTTCGAACTTAAGCTCGCCTAATCCCTAGGCAGTACAAGTTTCTTTCCGATTTTCGATAACTCTTCCCGTTTCCGATACACACATGGGATCGATAACAACAAAATCTTGAATTTGGAAAACTTTGAGATTATAAAACAAAATAATGACAATCTGTGAAATTTTTATTGAAATCGGATAATAAACACCGGAGATATGGGACATTGAAGTTTTGTGTGCACTATGCTGTATGCGCGTACACACACACAAACATACTTGCAAGCACTGACTGTACGCGTGATGTATAGGGATCAGGGTATCGTCTAGTCGGGATATCTCGACTAGAGCCTTCTTACTTGTTATACCCTGATCCCATTAAAAATGGGAAAAAGGGGTATAATGAATTTGTGCAAAAGTATGTAACAGGCAGAAGGAAGCATCTCCGACCCCATAAAGTATATATATTCTTGATCAGCATCAACAGCCAAATCGATATAGCCATGTCCGTCTGTCCGTCCGTCTGTCCGTCCGTCTGTCCGTCCGTCTGTCCGTCCGTCTGTCCGTCCGTCTGTCCGTATGTATGAACGCGTCGATCTCAGAGACTATAAGAGCTAGACACTCCATATTTGGAACTTAAGCTCGCCTAATCGCTAGGCAGTACAAGTTTGTTTCCGATTTTCGATAACTCTTCCCGTTTCCGATATACACATGGGATCGATAACAAAAAAATCTTGAATTTGGAACACTTTGAGATGCAATTTGAATAATAAAACGAAATAATGACAATATGTGAAATTTTTATTGAAATCGGATAATAAACACCGGAGATATGGGACATTGAAGTTGTGACATTGAAGTTGTGTATGCAGTATGCAGTATGTGCGTACACACACACACACATACTTGCAAGCACTGACTGTACGCGTGAAGTATAGGGATCAGGGTATCATCTAGTCGGGATTTCTGGACTAGAGCCTTCTTACTTGTTTAAATTATGTTAGTATATGAGCTGCTTAGTGGACTAGCCAGGTGGGGTGTCCAATGTCAGGGCTATATCCATGACAATGTGATAATTGCACGGCGCAAGTACGAAGAAACACTCGTGACATTGTTCAATTGGGACTCAGGAGTAAGCACGAATTGTGTTTGGAGGTTGGTTTCAATCTAAGTCCCTAAAACCATCATCGTTCCATTTACCTGAAGAAACAAGTTATATAGAATATATAGAATATATTCCTTATAAGGCTTGTAGGAAGTCTAAAAGAAACAATCGAAAAAGTTAATTACGTTGGGGTCACTATTGATAGCTTTTTATTTTCTGTTCTCTCCCATGCTATCATGTGAACTCTCCTTATAAGCACAAGGTACAAAATAAAAACTGATCACGTTTATGTTCAAGCAAAAGTTTCAACTTTCCAAATTATGTGGAAATTTCTAAAACAGGTACACTCCATTAAATCACAAATCATAATGTGGTTGTTCAACAATGGATCTTCAACACATCCATGCTCTGGTCATGAATGGGTAGGCCCTCGGTTATCTTACTATGAAGCTCCTGATGAGCACAACATGTTGTAGTATGTGCAATAGCGAGGTGTAAGAACTTTCACTAATGGCACTCAATGGGACCAAAATTATGTCAAAAGCCAAAATAGCAATTCTAAACAAGATTGGTTCCGAGTCGTGTTGATATATCAGAAAACAACAGGGCAGACGCATAAGCAAGCAAGATTGGGGGTAGAGACACTCCCAATAGGGCTCTAGCCGTAATGTGGCGTAGGGAGCAGCACAATACGGCAATATGAAACAATAAAAGACTCTTGCGGCAAACGAGCTGGAGAAGGACACCAGGACTTAGGCAAGTAAAATTTTTCTTGGGCAGCTAAAATCTAAAAACTAAGCTTGTAATATCTTTGAGTAAAAATGGACTAAGGGTATGGCAGAATGCGTAGTCCTATCAAGGAAATATAGTAGTTTTCTAGAAAAACTTGTTATTTAAATTAGGTAATTAGAAACCCTCGACCCCTCAAAAACACTTTCTTTTGTGGGATCTGGGTCCGATAGAAGAGATATTGGCCTAAAAGGAGACACAATTTATCTCGTAGGTTGCAGTGCAAGCATTTCCACACCTTCAAAAATAATGATAATCTGTCAAAAGGTTGCAACGAAAACTGTAACTTATGAACACTTGATTAACAGAAAGTGTTTTATTGTTATTCAATTTAATAAAAAAAAACATACATTTCACACTGTGATTTCTTTTGTTCTTCAATAACTTGTGCCACAATTATCGACTTTTTACATTGTTTGTGCAAATTTATGTGTCAGTTAACATCCGGGATAAGTGAAAAGCGTTTGTGGGCACAAACTTCTGGCCGTCCTCATCGGCTTTATCGTTGACAAGGTTACTGGGATAATGCCAAGAACGCAAAGGAAACTAAGGATTCTGCTTTTGTCTCTGCTGTTTGTTCTGGTTCCCCAAACAATCGTTAAATTACAATACACCTTCGATAAGCTTCTTCGCTTAACCAAAATATGTTGAAAATCGCAACCGATGTCCAAGTGTATTGTCCCTCTAACCCCCCTTCGATCATCCTTTACCATTATTTTTACTCCTCATCCTTCAGCTTTGTCAAACTCAATCCGTAGCTCATCATTGTCATTGGCCGCTGTTTGGTTATAACCCATTTAACTTATGCCCAAATCTTAAATCTAATATTAACATGTGTAACAGAAACCGACCGCATGCTGTGGTCACTGTTGCGGTTAGTTATCACGGGCAGGCAGGGCGGTTTGTTGAGGGGGTGGCATTCTATGTACATTGATTTGTCTATGTGTTTTGCTCGACATCGACTCCTTCGATAATTATTATAATACTCATGATGATGATAAAATTATAATAGTAGTAGTAATCATAATTTTGCGTTCACGCTGTTTCCCTTGGGCATTTTGAGTTGGTTGGCAACGCGGGCGAGCGTTTAATGAAAATTCGGTCATGCATGTTATGAACGCGGTTGGTAAGGGGCGGACTGGAGTTGATGGGGGTTACCCTAATAGAAAATCTTTTAGTGCGCACAAGTCGCGAAATTCTCAGGAGAGCAAGAGCGTGGAGTGGGGTTGGATAGAGTATGGGTGGGGGAGAAGTATTAAACATTCAGTATTTAGTCATCCTTTTGATCACACGCAAAGGGAAACCAAAACTGTTGCAAAGATGTTTCTTGAAATTAGAAACCTGTTGACGTGATGCGTACACGACAAGACTGACTGACACACAAAAGAACAGACAGGCATATGGCACCCATTTGGAGTACAAATTGACAATAAATATGTATGTATAGTATATTAGGGTTTTTTGTTCGAATTTGGGAACGCATGCCCCATTCAATGATGATTTTGGCCCGTGCGGAATCGCCCCTTAAATGTTGCAAAGCAGGAAGAAAATCATGTTTAACTGGACCATTAGTAGAAATAAAAACAAATATTTTAAATTTCAAACCGGCGGTTTGAAAAAAATAACAGCAAAAACGCATATATTCAGAACATATGAGTAAATGCAATAAAAAACAAAAAAATAACCATTTTTATTCTTATGTCAAATTTCGTATTAAGAACAAGTAAGATGGCTCTAGTCGAGAAATCCCGACTAGACGATACCCTGATCCCTATACTTCACGTATATATATATATATATATATAGTCAGTGCTTGCAAGTATATGTGTGTGTGTGTGCGCATACTGCATATTGCATATACAAAATCAATGATCCATATCTTCGATGTTTATAAACCGATTTCAATAAAAATTTCACATATTGTCATTATTTTGTTTTATAATTCAAATGGCATCTCAAAGTTTTCCAAATTCAAGATTTTGTTGTTATCGATCCCATGTGTATATCGGAAACGGGAAAAGTTATCGAAAACAAACTTGTACTGCCTAGGGATTAGGCGAGCTTAAGTTCCAAATATGGAGTCTCTAGCTCTTATAGTCTCTGAGATCGGTTGGCTCATACATACAGACGGACAGACAGACGGACAGACGAGCATGGCTATATCGACTCGACTTTTGATGCTGATCAAGAATATATACACTTTATGGGGTCGGAGATGCTTCCTTCTGCCTGTTACATACTTTTGCACAAAACCATAACACCCTTTTTCCCATTTTAATGGGATCAGGGTATAACAAGTAAGGAGGCTCTAGTCGAGATATCTTGACTAGACGATACCCTGATCCCTATACTTTACGCGTACAGTCAGTGCTTGCAAGTATGTGTGTGTGTGATTGTACACGCATACTCCATACTGCATACACAACTTCAATGTCCCATATCTCCGGTGTTTATTATCCGATTTCAATAAAAATTTCACAGATTTTCATTACTTCGTTTTATTATTCAAATTGCATCTCAAAGTTTTCCAAATTCAAGATTTTTTTGTTATCGATTCCATGTGTATATCGGAAACGGGAAGAGTTATCGAAAATCGAAAATAAACTTGTACTGCCTAGCGATTAGGCGAGCTTAAGTTCCAAATATGGAGTGTCTAGCTCTTATAGTCTCTGAGATCGACGCGTTGATACATACGGACAGACGGACGGACAGACGGACGGACAGACGGACGGACAGACGGACGGACAGACGGACATGGATATATCGACTCGGCTGTTGATGCTGATCAAGAATATATATACTTTATGGGGTCGGAGATGCTTCCTTCTGGCTGTTACATACTTTTGCACAAAACCATTATACCCTTTTTCCCATTTTTAATGGGATCAGGGTATAAAAAAAGATAAGGGATACGAATTCAGGCTACGCATTGAAAATGGTGAAAAGCGGTATAATGGTTTTGATCAAAAGTATGTAACAGGCAGAGGAAGAATTCTACGACCCCATAAAGTATATATATTCTTGATCAGTATCAACAGCCGAGTCAATATAGCCATGTCCGTTTGTCCGTCCGTCCGGCAGTGCAAGTTTGTTTTTGATTTTCGATAACTCTTCCCGTTACCGATTAACACATGTGACCGAGAACAACCAAAATTGAATTTGGTAAACTTGGAAATGGCGTTGAAACATTAAACGAGATAATGACAATCTGCGAAATTTTATTGAAATCGGTTGAGAAACACCAGAAAATAAAAAATAAAGTTGTTTTCAGTTACCGATGGTTTTTGGTTTTTGTCGCAGGCCATCATACTTCGGATTCGGTATGTTTGATTTTTTTAATTTATATTCTTTGTTTTGAATAAAATTTTTTTGTGCATCCGTTTTAATACACCTTGAACTAAATATGAAAAATGTTAGTTATAGTAATTATACTCTGATCCCATTAAAAATGGAAAAAAGGGTGTTATGGTTTTGTGCAAAAGTATGTAACAGGCAGAAGGAAGCATCTCCGACCCTATAAAGTATATATATTCTTGATCAGCATCAACAGTCGAGTCGATATAGCCATGTCCGTCTGTCCGTCCGTCTGTCCGTCCGTATGTATGAACGCGTCGATCTCAGAGACTATAAGAGCTAGAGACTCCAGATTTGGAACTTAAGCTCGCCTAATCCCTAGGCAGTACAAGTTTCTTTCCGATTTTCGATAACTCTTCCCGTTTCCGATATACACATGGGATCGATAGCATCAAAATCTTGAATTTGGAAAACTTTGAGATGCAATTTTAATTATAAAAGAAAATAATGAAAATCTGTGAAATTTTTATATAAATCGGCTAAGAAACACCGGAGATATGGGACGTGGAAGTTGTATATGCAGTATGCAGCATGCGCGTGGACACACACACACACTTGCAAGCACTGACTGTACGCGTAAGGTATAGGGATCAGGGTATCGTCTAGTCGGGATTTGTCGACTAGAGCCTTCTTACTTGTTTCTAATTTAACTTGTGCACATTTCAAGTTACGCACGTTCATAGTCGATTTTACACTCAGAGAACAACTTTTTATTAATAAGCGTTAATGAATATAACGTAGATATAATTAAAATAATTAAAAATGCTAGAAATGAAATGAATACTAATTGGATCGACCAAACCGAATACAAAATATGAAATGCACGCAGCACCTGTAATTTGGGGAACGTACCCAAACTACGTGATCCATTTTTAGCAATTAAAATGATAGGATATTGAGTACGTGATAAGACAACCCAAGCCACTTGTCCTTTTGACTTAGCGTAGTATATTTAATCTATGAATTTTAGTGTACTTAAACATATTTTTTATACCCTGATCCCATTAAAAATGGGAAAAAGGGTATAATGAAGTTGTGCAAAAGTATGTAACAGGTAGAAGGAAGCATCTCCGACCCCATAAAGTATATATATTCTTGATCAGCATCGAAAGCCGAGTCGATATAGCCATGTCCGTCTGTCCGTATGTATGAACGCGTCGATCTCAGAGACTATAAGAGCTAGAGCCTCCAGATTTGGAACTTAAGCTCGCCTAATCCCTAGGCAGTACAAGTTTCTTTCCGATTTTTCGATAACTCTTCCCGTTTCCAATATACATAACAAAAAATTTTTGAATTTTGAAAACTTTAAGATGCAATTTGAATTATAAAACAAAATAATGACAATCTGTGAAATTTTTATCGAAATCGGATAATAAACACCGGAGATATGGGACATTGAAGTTTTGTAAGCACTATGCTGTATGCGCGTACACACACACACACACATACTTGCAAGCACTGACTGTACGCGGAAATCATAGGGATCAGGGTATCGTCTAGTCGGGATATCTCGACTAGAGCCTTCTTACTTGTTTTTTTTTTTTAAATGTGTATATACTTATGTATGTATGTATTTATGTGTAAATTCATGTATATGCGTTAGCAACATATTTCATATTGTCCATCGTTGTATCCTGAACCCATTAAATGGTCTAAAGGGTATAAATGTGCTTAACAGGCACAAGGTAGCATCTCTGGCCTATTAGAGTATGTCCACAATATTTCTAGACACGCATGAAAATCCAAATTAATAAGGACACGTCCGTCCGTCTGTCTTTCTGCTCGTGTGTTGAAGCGCGTCGATATCAAATACTTAAATATTTAAAGACGAGAATACAATCCTAATTTTCGATACTTTTGATTTTCGATACACACATGGTTACTAACAATAAAATATTGAATTTTGAAAATTTAAAACTGGTTTTAGAAATATTAATAGACATAATAATAAAAATCTGTTTTATTTGTTTAAATGGTTTAGAAAACAACAGATATCGAATATTGAAATTTAGTCAAGTATGCAGCAGAAAGTGTAGGAATTAGGATATCTCCTAGTCGAGCTGTATGGTTCAAAAGTGCATATTAACATAGTCATGAAATGTTTTTTGCATAGGAAGAAGCATATCCGACCATATAAAGTATATATATTCTTGATTAGCATGCCGAGCTGAGCCGATATAGCCATATCCGTCTTGCCTTTGTCTATCTGTTTCTATGCAAAAAAGAATCCCTCAGTTTTTAAGCTATCGAGCTGAAACTTCGATCAAGGTCGTCTGTTTGTTTCGGTTATATCATTTGCCATTTCAGACCACTATGTCATAAAGCTGCCATACAAATGCAAGATATTTAAAAAGATTTAACAAAATAAAGTATGATTGAAAAAACTACTTGAAATGAGAATAAAATCACTTAAATCAATCTTCAAATAAGAATTAGCGAACTTGAATCAAGTAAAATCTTAAAAACTTAAATCGAGTACGAAAATTCTTATTTCAAGAACAAGTCGCGCAATCTATTTCCATTAGCGGGTTTTTATAAAATGTTTATTATACTGTGAATCCATGGAAAATGGGTTTTGTATAATGGGTTTGTGCAAAAATATGTAACAGGCAGAAGGAAGTATCTCCACACACACAGACATACTTGCAAGCACTGACTTTACGCGGTAAGTATTGGGTTTAGTGTATCAGTTAGTCGGGATTTCTCGACTAGAGCTTTCTTACTTGTTATACCCTGATCGCATTAAAAATGGGGAAAAAGGGTATAATGGTTTTGTGCAAAAATATATTACATGCAGAAGGAAGCATCTCCGACCCCATAAAAGTATATAAATTCTTGATCAGCATCAACAGCCGAGTCAATATAGCCATATCCGTCTGTCCGTCCGTATGTATGAACGCTTCGATCTCAGAGACTATAAGAGCTACAGACTCCAGATTTAAACATAAGCTCGCCTAATCCCTAGGCAGTTGATTTTGATAACTCTTCCCGCTTCCGATATACACATGGGATCGAAAACAACAAAATCTTGAACTTGAGACAGCATTTAAAACATTAAACAAAATTATTAAATTAAAAGTATAGGGATCAGGGTATCGTCTAGTCGGGATTTCTCGACTAAAGCCTTATTATACTGCAAACTGAAAACAAGTAGGCTTTGTAAGTGTATATAATATTTGGCATGCTGCAAATAGATTCTCACTTGTACTTTTGTTGTTGTGCCGTGTGGGCTTACTTACTGCCGCAAAGATTGGAAAAAGTATTGAATTACATTTATACAACACTTGGTTGAAGAGCTTTTGTGAAAGAGACCTCCCCCCACTCACCAAATTCACCCTCTCTCTTTAACGCGGACTCAGCGATGCGGTTTGTGTTTAATTTTGTTCAGCACGAGTGGGTGGTTGCCTGGGTATGTTTTGTAGTTCCTGTTGTTGGGTGGCCTCAATGGGCTGCACTTGTGTCTATCCGACTGTCCAACCATCCGTCCATTTGTGGCTTCCACGGTATGTGTAGCTGCGTCCGGATCGACACGAAACAGTTGTTGAAATGTATTCCATTGGCATTTCCCGCAGGAATCGCTATGAAAATTCATTAGTTGCTTTTATTGGGTGAGTTTTCTATAATGTGTTCTAGTTACACACACACAAACACACATGTTCATGATTACTGAGAAAACAAATCAGAAGCTCGACTAGAAGATACCCATAACCCTGGACTTTATGCGTACAGTTTGTATTGACGCGTTAAATTTGACAGACGAACATATTCAAATGTAATCGGCTGTAGTTGTTAATCCAGAATATACATACTTATATATGTTCTGGGTCAGAGTTGCTTACATTTGCCTGTTAAAAACATATTCTCAAACTATATAAAAATCTTTATTTAAGTATACTTGATTATATTATAGTTCAGAAATTGTATATTGTGATTTGATCTTCATGTTCAAAGTTTAAGCTCGGTATGTAAAAAACAGAGACACAAAACTATAATATCCTTTTTGACCATTTCATGGATTCAGGGCATAAAAACATATACGTATGTGTATATTTAGAGTTTGTTTTGCTCGGCTTTTTGACATGCTTTATTATGCCGTTTGAGCTAACAAAAGAGCCACACAATAAAATTGTAACAGCCAAAGTGAAAATGAATAGCAAACGGTGAAGGGTCATTCCCTTAACCTTGTTAATAGTTTATACTAAAAGAAATGTATTCAGGTACCAAATCAATGCGAGAGCGGGATTAATTTGAAGAGAGGAAGAAATAATGGTTGAAAACAGGTTGACACACTTGCGTTTAAGATGCAACCTGCGAACGTCCTTACAATACACAATAGGACTATTGTAAGCGGCCGGGTTTCCATTGCCTGACCGGATATAAAACACATTTCCCACACTTTTCTTTGCTGTCTTGTTGTCTGTTTTCAGCTGTGTGCTGTCTGTTTGGTGCCCACGCTTTGATCTGTCGACCTGTCTATCGACAGCCATAAATAGCTGTCAAATTCAATTCCGATTGCGTCAACTCCAACTCCGACTCTATTTTCTTTTTTTATGTGCGTTTCTTGATCATTCTGTAAGCTTCATTGCAACAAATAAGTTTGATTCACATTTTGGTTTTGCCTTTTCTGATCGGGCCATGATCGGACAGTTTCCACAGTCTAGCCTCAAACGGCTACCGATCTCTCGCTAGTCTTTCAAACGCTCGAGTCATGCTGCCAAATTGCTATCTGCTCATATTAGTCAGCAAGCTAGCGATGAAAGTTGTTTTGTCATATGTACATCACATCACAGTGCTGCTTTTTTTCGCTGCACGCCTCCCACCCTTTATCGCTCTATCAGACTTGAGATTGCCACAAAGTGGAGCACGGCTTTCTGCTACATGTTATCAGGATAGCTTTGAAAGGAATCGTTCATACACCAGTATTAGATTAAATTACACTTTAAAAGTCTGAACACACCGACTTTTTTTTTAAGATATCTGACGAAATTTGTATGCGCTGAACACGAGCCCGTTTTTATACCCTGATCCCATTAAAAATGGGAAAAAAGAGTATAATGAAGTTGTGCAAAAGTATGTAACAGGCAGAAGGAAGCATCTCCGACCCTATAAAGTATATATATTCTTGATCAGCATCAACAGTCGAGTCGATATAGCCATGTCCGTCTGTCCGTCCGTCCGTCCGTCTGTCCGTCTGTTCGTCCGTATGTATGAGCGCGTCGATCTCAGAGACTATAAGAGCTAGAGACTCCGGATTTGGAACTTAAGCTCGCCTAATCCCTAGGCAGTACAAGTTTCTTTCCGATTTTCGATAACTCTTCCCGTTTCCGATATACACATGGGATCGATAACAACAAAATCTTGAATTTGGAAAACTTTGAGATGCAATTTGAATTATAAAGCAAAATAATGATAATCTGTGAAAATTTTATTGAAATCGGTTAATAAACACCGGAGATATGGGACATTGAAGTTGTGTATGCAGTATGGAGTATGCGCGTACACAGACACACACACACTTGCAAGCACTGACTGTACGCGTAAAGTATAGGGATCAGGGTATCGTCTAGTCGGGATATCTCGACTAGAGCCTTCTTACTTGTTCAAATGTGCGTATCTAGTCAGGTTTTCGGAGAAAAAGCGTGTTTTAAAAGGTTTTCTTTTTCCACCGAAACTGACGTGCAAAAAATGTGATATAAAACAAGACGCGTTCATACATACGGACAGACAGACAGATGAACAGACGGACATGGCTTTATGGCTGATGCTGATCAAGAATATACTTTTATGGGGTCGGAGATGCTTCCTTTTGCCTGTTACATTTTTTGCACATAACTATTATTCAGGATATAAAAACAAATAAACTGAAACAATTACGAAGGCTCCACTCAGGTAAGGACTAGGAGATACCCTGGTACCTAGGTGCACTGCCAAAATGTTGTTTAGTCAATCTTTGATAGATTCAAACTATTATACTTGTGTAAAATATACTATCAAAGCGGTATCCAATAAACGAAATAAATCTGAAGTCCGTATTCATTATAAATTAACTTATTTAATCGCATGCATATGCTTAAACTGTAAGGTATATCATTTGAATTATAAAATGTTAAAAATAAATTGAAAATTGTTAAGATCAATCGTACCAATACCAGATACATTCGGCAATAAAATTGAGCTTTTAGCAATAAATTGGTAAACCCTGAATATTAATAAGTAATGTAGGCAGTCAAAATTCCAAAAACTGCTAATTCGTCTTCAGTTTGATATTTTTATTACCCTGAACCAATGAAATGAGTAAGAAGACTTAAATGGTATAAAATGGAATATATCGAAATCGTTCAAGAAACACCAGGCTATGAAAAATTTAAGTTCAGTCAAGCATGCAATATTGATATTGCACATATACATGGTTAAGGGCACCTCCTGTTTTACTTTTATTTATTTTTTATCAAATTCTAAAAACTTTTCGGGATTCGACGCACTGTAGATTGTAACAATATCTTAAGTACTTTGTAGCGTTGGCATGTACAACACAACAAGGTTTTAATTAGATCTGCAGCAGGGTTTTGAACGGGGAGTTAAAATACATTTCGATTAGCAAAATAATTTTTTTCTTCTGTTTGTAAGTTCCTTTTCTTCGCTTAGGCGGCAACTATCAAAACAAACAGCAGTGCATACAATTGTGCTCTATATAAAGACAAGGCAAGAGATGCGTAACAAAATGTATTTTGATTTATTTTTTAGAATTGTTTTACACAAATAGACTGAAAATTACACTTTAGCAATTGGTATGCATGAAATTATTGAAATGCGCACAGAAGGAACCGAACAATAATAGAGAGGCTCACTGTCGGAGTCCGGAGTCAGCGCTAAAAACTGTGAGGACGAGGGATGAGAAGGAAATGTGAAAGGAAAAGGCCACAGGAAGTCAAAGTGGCAGCAAGGCCAATGTCGATGACGATCAACAGAGCAATGCGGAAATGCGGCTAATTTGCGCCCCTCCTCCAATTCCTGTGACCGGCTACTGTTTTCGGATCCTGTTGGTTGCTCATCTTGCCGTCTATGTTTCCTTTATGCTGTTGCTGTCGTTGTTCGTGTTTGGGTCCTCTGTGCGAAATTATTAATTTACGAGCTGTCAACAGTTATTGTTTGACGGGCCCTGTGTTTATATTCAGCGAGCCAAAGGTTTCCATCGTTAATACCTTTGACAAATTTAGTTTCTATTCATGCTGTAACCTCTGCCTAATACCTTTGTACCGCTCGCTATTGCTGCTGCTATTTGCCCCCTACTTTTCTATCTCTGTGCCACGAAGCAGCGGTGACAAGCATCATCAAGCAATTATTCTCGATTAGTCAATATCATGATGTCGACATTTTCTCTCTCTATACAAACATAACGATCGTTGACCATCTATATGGCTGTCTCTATCAATGCTATTGCTGTCGTCTGTCTATCTGTTCTACGCAATTAACACGATGACTTGGTCAATTTTGAGGCGACTTAAATTAGCAGACCGATCGACAGACATCATTTGATCTCAAAACACAGGTGATCGGTCTGATCATTAGCGCGCTAATTAAATCAAGTCTCTGAAAGTTTTAGCTCTGTCATTATTTGGACAAAGGCTGAGCAATTAGCTTGAACCAGTGCTCCGCACATCACTGAGATTAAATCAAGTAAGAAGTAAGAAGTGCAGTCGAAAAAGCTCGACTAGGTATACCCTGAACCCCTAGAGATTGGACATACGGTCATGCCCACTATTGCGTTAATGCACAATGACTTAAATTAACTTTAGCTTTATAGTACTCTGTATATAATTTTCAAAACACTTTTGATTTTTTCCAAATTTAATATTTTATCGTTATCGATAACAGCTGTGTGTCGCAAACGTGAAGTTTTATCGATAATTTGAAACAAACTTGTTCTGCCTATAGCATAGATATAAGAGTTTATAAAATTGTGATCGAAGAGTTCATGCAACCGGTCAGAAAGACTATGAGGTCGGAGCTGCATTCGGCCTGTTTGAATTTGAATTTTATTTTATTGCTGTAGTGGGCTTAAAGAGCGATTTTTAACCGTTTTCTGGCCAATACAAAAGCATTAAGCATACTTAAAATTATTTACAATTTACTCAACTATATACTATATATATATTTTGCTTAAATAAAGTATATGCATTTATTTTCTAAATCGATAGAGGGCTGATATTATTATCGGGTATTACATAAACCAGCTTTAAATGACATTATTTAATAAGCATTATTAATCTTGTGAAAACTGTGACCATATTTTAAGCTATTTATGTGCGGCCTTAAATTTATATATAATGCTGTATATTTTTTGTCTTGTTGTGCAGAACGATTGAATAAGTGCAATTAGCACCAGGGCTGCAATAAGACCTAGAACAATATACAAATGTGTCTCGCACTGATCGAGCAGAGTATCTTTTGCACTTGTATCCGCAGCACTCTTCTATTCTAGAGAATTAAAGAGATTAAAGTTAAATATTAAACCTTTTTTAATTTGTTTTTACATCGCTACGAAGCTATGTAAAGCGTACAATAAATTTAAAAAAAAAAATAAAATAAAATAAAGACTAATCAGCTTGACGGTTTTTGTTGGGCTGATCTTATGTCAAGTGAGATCTGCAACATCAACATATTGTCTGTGTTTAAGATGCTAGGAGAAATGCACTTGTCAATGTGTTAACGCTGTAATGATCGGTGCTTCGTGCTTATCACAGTAAGCCCCTAACTAATCCCGAGGTTGGCATACGGCACGATCTGTGCATGTTTTGACCTGCTGCTGCGGCTGCCTTCTAGCTGATAAAGTAAGGTATAAAGCTAGAGACTGCGGTTGAATGTCGATGACGATGACGAAAACGGCTCCTTAAGTCGTTGAACAAATGCTGGGGAAAACAAATTCCAAAGACAAATATACAAGATGCTGTTACTGAGGTAGAGAATGAGACTAAGATTCAGGTGCCACTTGCTGGCAGGAATCAGGGACCAGAGACCAGAGACCCACTTGCCATAAACAACGGATTGCATTGTTTTTGGCGACATTACTCGACTTGACTTGACTCGTCTCGGATCGACTCGACTCGACGACTTGACTCGACTTGTTGGCCACTTGACACTCCGCAATTGTCCTTGTTTTCTACTAGCAGTGAACAGGAGTGCAGTACAGCGCCACTCCACAGCTCCTCGTTCTCGTTCGAGTGGTCTTTAAACCTAAATGAGCAATTCATGTTGTTGGCAACCCTACTCGAGAGCATTCTCTCCTCAGCCACTCGTTGTGCTGTCGTTCATTTTTCTTTACATCCTTCTGTAACTACTGCTGCTGCTTGTGCTTCTTCTTTGTTGTGGGTCGGGGGGTATTATTGACGCTAGCATTGCCTTTGTGCTCGAGTGCATGAAGCACAGCTTTCTCATCATTGGTATGATGCTTACTATTATTATTTTTGTATGTATTTTTATTGTACTTATATTTTTTAATAATAAACTGACTTGACTTTTTTGTTGATGCACTCACACACATGCGTACAAAAAGCTAGTCATTGTTATTTGCACCCTACATACACAAAGACACATACACACAGACACACACACACAAACACACACACACAAACACACACAGACACACACTAAAAACACCCATATATAGCGAATGCCTACGTATTGCAGCCCACTTGGTGAGGTCATTGCGAAATGCACGGTGGACAATCTGGCATTTTTTCTCAACCTTGGTTGGTTGGTTGAGACCACGAATTTTGGTATAAATTGAAAATTATTAAGATAAAGACTCGAAGAAATAAAACATTTAATTGTGAATTCATTTCCTATATCGAGAATTTTGATCCTCATTAATTCGTTTTAGATTATATCTTAGATTATTTCTTCTTTATTATATTTATATATCGTTTTGAACTCGTTCCTAATTTGTCCTTAATTTATTGTCTTACACTTATAGAAATTAAAAAGTATTTCGTACCTAAAACTCCACATTTCGAATATGATCTTTCACTACGGAATTGCTGAAACCAATCATTAAAACTTCAACAAAGTTCTTATGTTTTTGATCAAAGTTTTTTTAAACACGATGTAGGGTATTGAGTGCTACTAAGAATGTGATTTCCTAAATCTTTAATTTCAAAATCTAAGAATTTTGTGTACTTGATCCAAGTATGACAATACTTGACTTTGTGTACCAGAAAATTCTAAGATAGAAACTTAGCACAGCTATTTTTTAAATGCTGCCAATCATCCTCATAAAAAACTTTTTTAAACTCAAAATAATAAAAATTTGGAATAAATTTCGAACTCGATTTAAAATAAAAAAAATACTTGGTTAACTTTATCTAATTTAAAGAAACTTTGTTATTGATTGGAGCATTTTAAACTCATTTGAAGTATTTGATACTTAATTTAAGAACTATTATTCTTCTTATGTATTCTTATACTCGTAAATCATAAATCTTCAATCGCATTTGAACTCAACGCATTTTGATTTTAGACAAAATTGTCCCTCTGAGTTTAGCTTCATTAAGGTCCTTAGTAAGGCAATCCATGTTTTAAAAACCCTTTAGTTTGTCAAAACGAAAGCGATTCGATGTTAGTTAACATTTAAATTTATTTAAATTATTAAGCTATATTTTGTTTAATACTTATTTCCATGATTTAAGATAATCATAATTTATTTATATGTCAATTTCAGTTCATAACAAATATGAATAATAATTGTTGACAACAAAAAAATTCAAATCATTTACATTGCTCACCATTTTTGTTTTTCATAACTTAATTTTAATGCAAAGTAAGTAAGTGAAAGAAAAAAGTTCTTCTAATTTTATTCGTGCGAAATACATATATGAAAGTGACTGTATGGTTTGTAATTTAATTGATGTCTTGAAGTTTTGCCTTTAGATTTTTACCTTTTTAAAATGTGATTTGCATCCATAGTACGACATGTTTACTTCAAAGTATTCTTCTGCAAACACAAACCCACATAGACTAAGAGAGAGAGAGAGAGAGAGAGAGAGAGAGAGAGAGAGAGAGAGAGAGAGAGAGAGGGAGAGACAGTGATAGAAAGATAAAGAAAAGGAGAGAGAGGAAGAGAGCAACCGGGTGCGGTTTTTACACTCCACATATTCAATTACGCTGCGGGCGGTCGCCTTTTACGGGTCAGAGTACGGGTTTGGAAACGCTTTATTGTCTGCAGTTAGACCCGTAACGCCCAGCTTGCTACAAATACACCACATCACACAACAACACATTACATCCACATCCTCAGTCCCCGCTGTTTCCCTTAGCTAACGCAGTCCAGCACCGCTCGCTGGCTCTGTTGACACTTGAGCTCAGGCGGTGGTATTTAATTTGCGGCTCAACATTCTTTTCATTTCAATGCGTTTCATTTTTTAATTTTTTTGTTCATTTCATTTTCTTCCGATGCAACAACCTACAAGGTACAGCAAGAGTAAGATAAATTTAGGTCCGGTTGCGCTATAGTGTGTGCAGAAAGAAATAATTTTAAATTTTTGGATTGTTTATTATAAAAAAATAGTACAATAGTACAATAATCCAATAGCACAATTTTTCAAAGTACACAAACAGATTTGAAATCAAAGATCTAAGTTTAAAATTTCGAATTCCGATTAAGATATTTAATTTCTAGTCGATATAGCCAGAGCTTCAGATTCGGAACAGAAGCTCGCCTAAGTCCTAGGTAGTACACGATAAGTTTAAATTTTCGATAACTCAGCCCGAATCGATAACAATAAAATCTTGAATTTGAAAATCCTGAAAGTTGCGTGTACTTTTTTTAAGAAATCGGTTGACAAACATCGGAGATATGAAACATTGAAGTTAAGTCAGGTATGCAGCATACGCGTACTCACACACACATACATACAAGCACTGACTCTAGGATTCAGGCTACAATAAACTATATACAAAATTGACAGTCAGGGGATACTAGGGTATCCTTATGAATATAATAAAAATTGAAAAGTCCTGTGAAATAGAAATTCGCCTGCTGGTAACGTCAAGTAGCAAACGCGTCAGGGTGCTCAGCAGGGCGGGAAGTGGCGGGACAGCATCGCTGGGAGTGGGCTTTTTGGTGATGCGATTTGGTGCCCAACCAACTTAGTAAAGGGGTAAAGAGTAGGAGGAAGTAGGGTCACAGCTTACAGCTCCCAACTCACAGTTCTTCATTTTAGCTTTCCGTGTGATAAGGCAAAATGCGTGGCAAACTTCCTGCTGATTGCTTAATTGACAAAGAGCATATGCGATGCATGAATGAATATGAGAAACGAATATGAACACACTCACACACTCATACCAACGTACATAGGTGCCGGTCATTGTTGGTGGCCATAATCTGCTGTGGCTGTAGTTTGCTCAAAATTTGAAACTGGAATTGGAGCTGCTGTTCGGTCTGCTGTCTGTAGCACGCATGGGCGTCCAAGACGCTGAAAATGCATTAAGCAAACGACACACACGAGGAGTCGAATTCAACGCGACTCCACCTTTGCTGTTGGTGCGGCCAAAGATTAAAATCTAAAAACTGTCAATTAGAGCACACATTTTTCCTCATCAAAACTCGAGTACCATAAGGGGGGAGCTGAAGGCGTAGGCTAAATGGGACCAGACCGGGGCCCGAACCAGAGCCAGGGCGAACTTAAGCTGCCGTCCATCAATGTGACAATGACGGCAAATTGCAAGTTGCCACATTGCCATCCGCCATCGCCATCTCTGTGGACCTCTGGACTAGACTAAATCGCTGCTGTCCAGTTGGTCGCTGGGCATTTGAAATTCATTGACATATTTTTTTTTAAAAATATTTTTCAATTTTATTAAATTCATTGATTTTCTTTGTATATTTAAATTTGTGTGTATTCCCCGCATAACCATAACGTTTCTTGTTGCTGCTTGCATTCGCATTTGCAATCGTAATTTTAATTCACTTCTATATGAGTCGTAGTTGCGGCCCACCCAGTCAGTGCTCTTAAAAGCACATACAAGTAAGTAAATACACATTTTTGTAGTTCGATCTGCCCAGTAATCCCCAACCTCAACAGCTCGACCATCCAAACAACCAACAACGTCTTCTTCGTTGTCTTCTACTTTGTCGTTTGCTTTGTAATGTTCTTCGTTTGGGCGGGTAGACAATGAGAGGAAGAGCTTAAAAATAATACCTTGGCCGCTTATGTTAGCGCTTTTCTCGACCGTAGTTACACCAAAATTGTTACATGGCTCCCGTCTTGCACCCTTTGCATTACCTTCTGCTAAGTAAGTCTCGCCGCTCCCAATCGTCAAGTTTTTGTGTATCTATAGCGCTGCATTTGTATCTATAGTTGGGCCCGTTGCTCGTTGTCATCAGATATCCGTGCCGGAAAACAGTGCATCCATACATCCGTCTGGTTGGACGCCCAATGTAAAAACTGCTAGTGCTTTAGGTTTTGCGCAGAAAAATATACCAACAGCACCTGAAACCGTTTTAGTCAGCAAACGACTGCGGAATACTCTAAAAAAGCATAAGAACAGTTGGTCAATTTCAATTAACCCTTTTAACCCTTTATCTGGCCAGACAATAGACAGACAATAGACAGAGATATTTGCAAAGTATCAAAACTCCGGCTTAAGGGAAGAAGATTGCACAAAACCAATATACTCTTTACCTGCCGTAAAAGAGTATAAAAAGAAAACACAACATTAAGATTGCAATAGCAAAGACGCTGAAGCACTGCGTCGACGGTGGCTGGGGTTGTAGTGTGGTAAACTGTCAGGCAGGCAGGGGCTGGCACAACTTGTGGTTAGTTGAGCCAAGTTAATTGGACGCTTAGTTTGTTGCGGATCGCTTCTCCGAGTCAGGCAATCGAATACAAAATGGTGGCTTTCGAGAACACAATTACAGTTGTTTAGCTACAAGCGCTTAGAAAGAGAAAAAAACAGGATGGAGTGAGAGGAATAGAGAAATCAAATTGATAGATATTGAATATTGTATATATGCATATTTGTATGTCCTCCTACTGAGTAGTAATCTATTTAAGTCATCGGATTATGTTTAGACATCGTTTAAAAAACCAGCTTTCAAGGAAAGCTTAACTTTACGCAGACTTTATCTAAATGAAAAAAACAAGTAAGAAGGCTCTAGTCGAGATATCCCGACTAGACGATACCCTGATCCCTATACTTTCCGCGTACAGTCAGTGCTTGCAAGTATGTGTGTGTGTGTGTACGCGCATACAGCATAGTGCATACAAAATTTCAATGTCATATATCTCCGGTGTTTATTATCCGATTTCGATAAAAATTTCACAGATTGTCATTATTTTGTTTTATAATACAAATTGCATCTCAAAGTTTTCCAAATTCAAGAGTTTGTTGTTATCGATCCCATGTGTATATCGGAAACGGGAAGAGTTATCGAAAATCGGAAAGAAACTTGTACTGCCTAGGGATTAGGCGAGCTTAAGTTCCAAATCTGGAGTCTCTAGCTCTTATAGTCTCTGAGATCGACGCGTTCATACATACAGACGGACAGACGGACATGGCTATATCGACTCGGCTTTCGATGCTGATCAACAATATATATACTTTATGGGGTCGGAGATGCTTCCTTCTACCTGTTACATACTTTTGCACAACTTCATTATACCCTTTTTCCCATTTTTAATGGGATCAGGGTATAAAAAGAGATTTATTAAATAATTGAATAAAAGTAATTAGTTTTTCTTACTTTTCTTTCTTTTTTTTGTTATACAAAAAACGAACTGCTTTCTTAATACCGATTCTTAATTTATTTTTTGATCTCAAATAATAAACAGACATTATTGATTTAAACGGTTCGGTTCACATTGGGTCATAATAAAAATTTGGTTCATGATTGTGAAAAAAGTGAATGTTATCAAGTTATACAAGTAAGAAGGCTCTAGTCGAGAAATCCCGACTAGACGATACCCTGATCCCTATACTTTACGCATACAGTCAGTGCTTGCAAGTATGTGTGTGTGTGTCTACGCGCATACTGCATACTTGACTCAACTTCAATGATCCATATCTCCAGTGTTTCTCAAACGATTTTAATAAAAATTTTCACAGATTGTCATTATTTGTCATTGTCATTTTGTCTAATGTTTTAAATGCCATCTCAAAATTTTCCAAATTCAAGATTTTGTTGTTATCGATCCCATGTGTATATCGGAAACGGGAAGAGTTATCAAAATCGAAAACAAACTTGTACTGCCTAGGGACTAGTCGAGATTAAGTTCCAAATCTGGAGTCTGTACCTCTTATATTCTCTGAGATCGACGCGCTCATACACACAGACAGACAGACGGACATGGCTATATCGACTCGGCTTTCGATGCTGATCAAGAATATATACAGATGCTTCCTTCTGTCTGTTACATACTTTTGCACAAAACCATTATACCCTTTTTCCCATTTCTAATGGGATCAGGGTATAACAAAAAAAATCGGAGCCTTTAGGTTCTTGAACAATGAAAATATATTAGTTCTTTAATTAAGAAAATCGGTTATTGGCAGACATTTTTTAACGGATGTTCTTGAATTTGCACTGGACGAATTTATTTTCTTAGTGAATGTATAACTTACATATGTGAAAATATGAATATATATATCAGTAAATTTATTTCGGTTTGTTTAAATTATGATAAAACAAGAAAGAAGGCTCTAGTCGAGAAATCCCGACTAGACGATACCCTGATCCCTATACTTTACGCGTACAGTCAGTGCTTGCAAGTATATGTGTGTGTGTGTGTACGCGCATACTGCATAGTGCATACAAAACTTCAATGTCCCATATCTCCGGTGTTTATTATCCGATTTCGATAAAAATTTCACAGATTGTCATTATTTTGTTTTATAATTAAAATTGCATCTCAAAGTTTTCCAAATTCAAGATTTTGTTGTTATCGATCCCATGTGTATATCGGAAACGGGAAGAGTTATCGAAAATCGGAGACAAACTTGTACTGCCTAGGGATTAGGCGAGCTTAAGTTTCAAATCTGGAGACTCTAGCTCTTATAGTCTCTGAGATCGACGCGTTCATACATACAGACAGACGGACAGACGGACATGGCTATATCGACTCGACTGTTGATGCTGATCAAGAATATATATACTTTATAGGGTCGGAGATGCTTCCTTCTGCCTGTTACATACTTTTGCACAAAACCATAATACCCTTTTTCCATTTTTAATGGGATCAGGGTATAAAGAATCAAAAATTTGATTTTGCGATGTTTTAAAAATGTCAATATCATTAAGTGTAGATATTGTGGTTAAGAAAATTATTTTATATCTCAATACGAAAACTAGTAAGGACTAATGGGGACACAACTAAACAATCTAAGTACAAAAAAATTGCATCACGTACGAAATTTTTATGTTTTGGTTAATGTTATGCTTTGTTTGTATTTGCAGCTGAAAAATGAGCATGATGATGATTTAAAAAAGCTCTTCCAGGAATATCAAGTATTGTCATACTTGGATCAAGAACTAAACTTCTTATTTTTATTTAAACCCATTTTTAAAAACAGCATGGTGGAGAGAATAACTGCTGCTTAGATCTGTCAATGATGTAAGGTATTAGCGTAGGTCATTGTAGCGTAAAGCAGCCCAAAAAACCCCTAAGAAAAGAAAAAAAAGTTTGGCCTTCGAGAAACGGGAAGTGCTATTGATAATTTGAACTTGTACTGCCTAGGGATAAGGCGAGCTTATGTTCTAAATCTGGAGTCTGTAGGCTTTATAGTCTCTTACATTAACGCGTTCATACATACAGACGGACATGGATAGAATATTTATATGAAAATTTATGGGGTCGGAGATGCTTCCTTCTGTCTGTTACATACTTTTGCACAAAACCATTATACCATTTTAACCTATTTTCAATGAGTTCAGAGTATAAAAACAAAAATAATCGATATGTCTTACCGGGCTGCGTTGGTTAGACATTTACTTGGGACAAGACTATATATCTTGGTCCACGTCATTAAAGGGGCGCTGGGAAATCAATAACAAGTCGATAGACCTCTAGGTTAAAATTAATGAAAAGATTTGCATCCAAAATTTGGATTTCAGATATTTTGGGGCTTAAATATCACATTGTCAGTAGGTTTTCACCTAGGGCAGAGGTGTTTTTGATTGATTTTGTTCTCCTGAGATCCTGTAAAGTATCGAAGAGCAATGGCAAACTGGCTCCTTGATTAGGCATCTCTTTACTTCACTTATTTTTTCACCATTCTTCTAGCTGCCTGTTTTTGCAGCCTAGCTGGAACAACGGATCTTTATTTTATGTTGTTTGCCTGTCGATAGTTTTAATTTCTTTTTTGCCGCCGTTGACTGACTGTATGATTGCCCGATGAGACTGTGCCTTCTAGCTGTCAATCAAGCGATCCGCTTTCAAAAATGCACTCAACGCATCTGCCCAGTTCCCATTGTTTAAATGTTTTGTGTGTTTGGCTGGGTATGTTGCTTTGTTTTGTGTGCTGTCGAATGGCAACACGATGATAGTTGAGGACAGTCGTATGGAAGGCTATTTAATAGGTGTTTGAGCCATTTGGCTATTGCCATTGTTAAAGATATGGCGGTAAGCCCGACCGAGTCTTGTATTGACATTTCTCACTTGGGCGCGATAAGCAATCTCGGGATTCGGAATTCAAATATGAAACGCGTCACCAAAAAAGGGCAAAACAATGGGGCAAACATTTCAATTAGGCAATATCTCGTAATATAATATGCCATTCTCTATCGCTTTAACGGTATGATTATATCTACATTAGGTGTGGTATTACGGCTTGAAAACAAAACGCACTCTTGAATATTTATTTTGAAGAGACTAATAAAGGTATCCTATTACTTTTTTTTTCAGCAATTTATAAAACAACATTAAAAACAAGTAAGAAGGCTCTAGTCGAGATATCCCGACTAGACGATACCCTGATCCCTATACTTTACGCGTACAGTCAGTGCTTGCAAGTATGTGTGTGTGTGTGTACGCGCATACAGCATAGTGCATACAAAACTTCAATGTCCCATATCTCCGGTGTTTATTATCCGATTTCGATAAAAATTTCACAGATTGTCATTATTTTGATTTATAATTAAAATTGCATCTCAAAGTTTTCCAAATTCAAGATTTTGTTGTTATCGATCCCATGTGTAATCGGAAACGGGAAGAGTTATCGAAAATCGGAAAGAAACTTGTACTGCCTAAGAATTAGGCGAGCTTAAGTTACAAATCTGGAGTATCTAGCTCTTATAGTCTCTGAGATCGACGCGTTCATACATACGGACAGACAGACGGACAGACGGACAGACGGACATGGCTATATCGACTCGGCTTTCGATGCTGATCAAGAATATATATACTTTATGGGGTCGGAGATGCTTCCTTCTACCTGTTACATACTTTTGCACAACTTCATTATACCCTTTTTCCCCATTTTTAATGGGATCAGGGTATAAAAAAGTAAGTAAGTAAGTAAGGCAGTGACAGCGATTTTACGAAAGACATCTCCGACCCCATAAAGTATATATATTCTTGATCAGCATCAACAGCCGGGTCGATATACGTGTAGTCCTGTCCGTCTGTCCATCCGTCTGTATGTATGAACGCGTCGATCTCAGAAACTGTAAGAGCTAGAGACTACAGATTTGGAACTTAAGCTCGCCTAATCCCTAGGCAGTACAAGTTTGTTTTCGATTTTCGATAACTCTTCCCGTTTCCGATATACACATGGGATCGATAACAACAAAATCTTGAATTTGGAAAACTTTGAGATGCAATTTTAATTATAAAACAAAATAATGACAATCTGTGAAATTTTTATCGAAATCGGATAATAAACACCGGAGATATGGGACATTGAAGTTTTGTATGCACTATGCAGTATGCGCGTACACACACACACACATATACTTGCAAGCACTGACTGTACGCGTAAAGTATAGGGATCAGGGTATCGTCTAGTCGGGATTTCTCGACTAGAGCCTTCTTACTTGTTTAAAAATATATTTTGCTGTGTCTACGATAACTCGTCCTAAAATCAACGGGCTTACAAAGAGTTGGGAACAATGGTTAATTTAAACGTAAATCCTGGCACTGACGATGGCTTCTATGTACAATTTTAGTTTTTGGCGTGTGGTTAAGCCAATACTTCGATTTATACCATTTAATTGGCTACATTTAAAGTTGTAAAAACGGTCTGATGCAAAAAAAAATAGAAGCTAAACATCAGTACCTGCATACACTTGAAGTTAAAAATAATTAATCAACAGAAACCCAAACATATCGTGGACACCGACCTATTAAAAAGTCGTTCTGAGAAACAGGCGACAAAGTTTTATGCTACTTTGAGCTATTTGTAGTTCAAATGTAACTTTAACAAGAAAAATGCCAGAAACCCAAAACATTGGACCTTTAACCACGAAACCCTTTTGAAGCACACATGTCATAGATGGGATTTTCAACACATTTTTTTAATGATGTAACCAAGGTCCCTGCGAAAGCTCAGCTTTGTCGGAATTTCTGTCATTTGAAATGTTGTATATGCCCCTAGCTTATGCCCATAGCTTAGCTAAGCTTTTAAATTCTTTTCAATTAAATTCATGTTATCAGCTTCCTCGATCTTTTTAAATTTGCACTCAAAATTGTGCCATATGTTTCGTATTGATGAAAGGAGCTTCGCTTAGCATTGAACTCTCTAAAGTCCTTCCCAGCTTTAGTTTAATTTGTGTGTATAAGAGTTTGCGTATATTTTTACCTAATGCCAGCGCCTAGCAACCGAATGCAAAATCCAAGCTTGCGCAACGCTTTGCCCCTTGAATTATGTAGTTACCCCGGTCTAATCAGCCGGAAAGCCTTGAATTGTTTTGGACCGACCGCTCGTTGTCCCGGGTTGCCGCAGCGCCTAATTGAGCATATGCCAATTAGCATAACGCATACAAGTACTCGTTGCTACAGAGAGAGACAAATAGAGAAAGAGAAAATAAGGAGAGCAAAAGCAAAAGAGAGAGAGAGAGAGAGAGAGAGAGAGAGAAAGAGAGAAAGAGAGAGAGAGAGAGAGAGAGAGAGAGGGGAGGAGACATTATTATAAGGAGTAAGGGTAACAGATTGGGCTGCTTTATGCTTTTTAGTACTTCACTCTGCAAACCGAAAGTTACTACATCGATTTATGGGTAAATTTCGGTTAAATGGGGTCTTGGGGAAAATAGGAGGGGGTGAAGAAGGGTGACATGGTCATTAGCCACTATAATGTGCACATTATCAATGTAATTATCGACGTGCACGAGCAGTGCTCATTTGCGTTTCGCTGGATTGTTGACTGTTGTTGGTTGCTGCTTGCTGGTTGTTACTTGTTGTTGGCTGGATTTTAAACCACCCCTGCGGGAGAGCTGATCTCTGAACTCATCGCCGTCGTCGTCATAGTGTTGATGTCGTCGCCTGATTAAAGCTGCGACTTTGACTGCTTGACTACCGGGCTTGGGCTTCCATTCTCGTTGTATGAGTAGTCGATAAATACGTTTGTTGCTGTTGTTGCTTGCCGCTGGCTGACCTCTCCTGTTTTTAATTAATTTAAAAGCGTGTGGATAATTCCCTGCTATTTGCAATGAAAAGTCAAATGAATTAAAAATGAAAATTCTCAGAAGCAAACATTATGACAACTTTAACAGCAACAAACAACAAATTCATACTAACAAGTAAGAAGGCTCTAGTCGAGAAATCCCGACTAGACGATACCCTGACCCCTATACTTTACGTACAGTCAGTGCTTGCAAGTATGTGTGTGTGTCTACGCACATACTGCATACTGCATACACAACTTCAATGTCCCATATCTCCGGTGTTTCCTAACCGATTTCAATAAAATTTTCACAGATTGTCATTATTTTGTTTTCAATTTCAAATGGCATCTCAAAGTTTTCCAAATTCAAGATTTTGATGTTATCGATCCCATGTGTATATCGGAAACGGGAAGAGTTATCGAAAATCGAAAACAAACTTGTACTGCCTAGGGATTAGGCGAGCTTAAGTTCCAAATCTGGAGTCTCTAGCTCTTATAGTCTCTGAGATCGACGCGTTCATACATACGGACAGACGGACAGACGGACGGACAGACGGACATGGCTATATCGACTCGACTGTTGATGCTGATCAAGAATATATATACTTTATGGGGTCGGAGATGCTTCCTTCTGCCTGTTACATACTTTTGCACAAAACCATTATACCCTTTTTCCCATTTTTAATGGGATCAGGGTATAATAATGACAGACAGACATGGATGACATTGCCTTCGATAGCTGCTCCAAGTTGTTCAGAGCTGCCACGCCCTGTTGTTACATACAGCTTTTTACAGAAGTTAAATGAACAACAATAAAAATTTCAGCAACTACAGAATTAACAGCAACGCAATTAAATAATAATAATAACAGTACAATAATTTATCATAACAAAATTAAATTAAAGCGAAATTTAGTTTTGACAAATTATCTAACTGCAACAAAAAGACTTCCTTGACCAAAGTTTCAGCTCGATAGCTCAAAAACTGATAGACAAGTTTGCATAAAAATAAGCGGACAGACAAACATGAAAATTTCGATTAAGCTCGCGATTATGATCAAAAATATATAAACTTTATTTCATGAAAAATTATTATGTACAATTCTGTTTATCTATTCGGACGCTACAACCGGGCGAAGGTCATGACCACGGAAATTATCCAGCGGATTCTGTCCAGTGCTTGCTGGCACCAATAAGTTATTCATCAAGTGACTTCCGATCAAATATTTTTTTGGCTGGCGCAGACGTTTAACTTGTATGCGCCTGACTTGGTTCATTCGAAAGTCACCATTCACATTTATCGGTCCTAAGATGCGTCGAAGGATTTTTCTCTCGAAAGACCCTGTTGCCCTATCGAATGTTGACAATGTTCATGCTTCAGCACCGTTAAGAAGCACGGCTAGAAAAGGAATCTGTAAATTAGTAAAATATATCACAGCTCAAATTTCTGAGTTTTCTTCTGTTTTTTATTCCTTATTGAATTTTTGTTTTTGTCGAATAAACGTAAAAAGAAACACTTTGTCTTTGGAAAGTAAAGCAAAAAAAAAATAAAGCAAATCGATGAAGGCGTTCAAGCGGATCATTGCGCCATAGATTAAATAAGTCAAAATCTGACATGAGTTATATTAAATCCAATAAGTAAGAAGCCTCTTGTCGAGAAATCCCGAGAAGACGATACCCTGAACGCGTACAGTCAGTGCTTGATTGAATGTGTGTGTGCGTGAGAATGCAAATACTGCATACTTGACTCAAATCAAATGTTCAATATCTCTGGTGTTTAATTAATTTTAATAAAAATTTCAAAGATTGTAATTATGTCGTCCAAAGTTCCAGACGCCGTCTCAGAGCTCTCCAATTTCAAGATTTTGTTGTTATCGATATCATGTGTATATCGGAAACGGGTAAAATTGTCGAAAATTTGAAACTTGAACTGCCTAGTGACTAGACGAGCTTATATTCTGAATCGGGAGTCTTTAGCTCTTATAGTCTCTGAGATCGACGCGTTCATACATACAGAATAATAAGTAAGAAGGCTCTTGTCGACAAATACCGACTTAAAGATACCCTGAAGTCCATACTTAACGCGTACAGTCAGCGCTTGATTGAATGTGTGTGTGTGTGTGGGTACGCATATACTGCATACTTCACTCAATTTCAATGTTCCATATCTTATGAAGAAAAATTTCATAGATTGTAATTATTTCGTCTAATGTTTTTAACGCCGTTTCAAAGTTGTCCAATTCAAGATTATATTGCTATCGATCACAAGTGTATATCGGAAACACGAAAAGTTATCGAAAATGATAGTAAACTTGTACTACCTAAGGGCTTTGGCGAGCTTCTGTTCCAAATCTAACGTCTCAAGCTCTATTAGTCTCTAAGATCGACGCGTTCATTCATACGGACGGACAGACGGATATAGCTATATCGACTCGGCTGTTGATGCTGATTAAGTTTATATATACTTTATGGGCTCGGAGAAACTTTTTGTTTTGAATGGGTTCAGGGCATACAAATAAATCGATTCTGAGTATATGCTTTTAAGGACTTTTTTCCACATACTGTTAGCTAGACAAGCTTTTAAAAGAAAATATTTCTCAGTACATGTTATTTCGACCCTTGTACATGTGTAAGTATGAATGAAACATTATTATTCTTGAACGTTGCAATCAAATTAATTTGGAATTAAAAAAAACTCTCCCACGAAGCATATTAAGCAAAGAAAATCCATTTCTTTCGAAAAAAACGTCTAGAAATCAGAACTTTTCAGAAATAAGAACTATCCCAGAAACCAAATGGCTCTAATATCTAAGGTTGGTGTTACCAGCTATATTTTCACCGAATTTGGGGACTCTTTCTCAAAAACTATAAAATATGTAGGCAGTTCTTATTTTGAAAAGAGTTGGCTGGGGCGACGGGGTTGTAAGTGTCAATCAAAAAAAGTGCAGATCAAGATGTTATTCGCTTGCATTCAAACTTGGTCACTCTAGCTTTAATATCGTAAAAGATACAGGCATTTCCGTTTATTTAAGGAGATGTTTTGGGCCTATAACAGCACTCAGCATGGCGTACTTATGGTCCTTTTACTATTTAGTATAGGGTCTCAGCCACGCACTTAGCAATTCTCTTTCGAGCAACGTAAAATCTAAAAATATAACTACATTGAATAGGCCACGCAGCATTGAGCGATAATCTTAAGCGACGTCGCGCAGTTGCAAAGGCCAAAATCGAATAGCTCTTGACCAACATTACTGGCGACGAGTACAAACAAAAACAAGTAAGAAGGCTCTTGTCGAGAAATCGCGACTAGACGATACCCTGAACCCTATATTTGTGTATGTGTGTACGCGCATACTGCATACTCAACTTCAATGTTCCATATCTTCGGTGTTTATTAATCATTTTAATAAAAATCTAATAGATTGTCATTAATTTGTCTTATGTTTCAAACGCCGTTTCAGAGTTTTCCAAATTCAAGATTTTGTTGTTATCGATGCCATGTGTACATCGGAAACGGGAGGAGTTATCGAAAATCGGAAACTTGTACTGCCTAGGGATAAGGCGAGCATAAGTTCCAAATCTGTAGTCTCTAGCTCTTATAGTTTCTGAGATCGACGCGTTCATACATACAGACGGATGGACAGACGGACAGGACTACACGTATATCGACCCGGCTGTTGATGCTGATCAATAATATATATACTTTATGGGGTCGGAGATGCTTCCTTCTGCCTGTTACATACTTTTGCACAAAACCATTATACCCTTTTTACTCATTTTAAATTGGTTCAGGGTATAATCAACAAACAGCAGCCAAACGCCAATACGCACAAGAGCGCACCCGACTTCAGTATCAACATTATAAGCATCTTTAAAGTTGCAGCTATTTACCCAAACTCACCAACAAACACGGATTTAAGGGTTAACACGGATAAGATACCATCAAAACTTTTAACAAAAGAAATTGACAATGAAAAAAGCGAGCTGCAGGTTATGGGAAATGATTTTATTTGATTTTTTTACATTTTTTTGAAAGTCAAAACTACATTTATGTCAAATCTTAGAAATTAGTTCTTTTTGACTAATGAATACATTGCATACTTCTCAAAGAAGCGCACATAAAAGGTTTAATTAAACATTGCTTAAGGGCATGTGCAAATTACAAGCACATAAGTTCGTAAGCTTTATAGGCTTATTGTTATTGTAAGCTGTAAAATATTTTGTAAAGCGTTTAACTGGATTATTAAACATTGATGTTAGCTCTTTTTAGAACAAAACAGGTAACTACCGCAAGAAAATAGGTTTACATAGCTGCATTGATATGATTCTAGTTAATGAATATGGGTTGAGTATTCACCTCTTAATGCTCTAGATCAAATATGCCTTTGACATTTTCAGTGTCTGTGCTTTTGTGTATGGTTGCCCATTTGGCCTTTTGCATTGTTTCGTCCATCCGAATCCCCCGAACCCCGCCCGCCATCATTCATTGGAGCTTGTGCAACAATGCAATTCCAATGCATTCAAGCAAACTTGAGAGCTAAGACCAGACAGTTGAGAGATAAGAGTGTTGTTAGGAAACGGACTAAATCAAAAGAAGCCCTGGTTACAGATGCAGATACAAACAAACATAGATACAGTTGTAAATAAAGATACGCATATAAATATACAGCTTGTACATCACTTGCAGGTGCAGTTCTGCATATATGTGTACGTATGTTTGATTCCGATAGCTCATTGATATGAACGCTTGTCAGCTAGTTAGCTCGTTATCTTTTCGCTGGCCATGGAACACACACACACACAGGCACGCGCAATCACACTCACATATATATATATATATATATATATATATATATATATATATATATATATACATTCATACATACATACATACAGCCAAGTCCCATCCTTTGATACCCGTTACCCTTTCAAAGTCGTGTGCTGGCAGTTTTATATATAATATTTTGGCTATGGTTGGTTTGTGAGGGTAGTTGGATAGAGGTTCATTATATTCGTATGCATACATACAAACATCAAACACGCACACTTAGCCGAACGAGTTTTGGGCTCGGGTGGTCGGTTCGTTTCGGGCCGGGGGCTTAGGATTCGGGTTCAGGTATGGGTTGGTTGGGTCTGGGGTTTGATTGGCGTTGACTGCTTGGGTATATTTAAGAAAATTGCCAGCAAATAAAGAAAAGCTGAAACACAAGGAAAAAACATACAAAAATAACCAGAAAAAACTCAGAGGAAAAATAAACTGCACATAACGAAGAAAAATTCGTGAACATCAAAAGAAGAGGCAGAAGCAGAAAAAATAAAAACAAATAAGCAAAAGAAATATCGCTCGTTTTGCCTCTCCTGTTGCAAAGGAAAAACCAACTACAAACACTAAATTGTTAAAGAAAATTATGACTTTAAATTGCGAGGCGAAATGTTGACTGTAAAAGCTGGGAGGGTGAGCAGACGGATCGAAGAGCGAGGGGTGTGTTTGTTAAGTAGGTGAGAAGTGGCTGTGAAGGGGTACGGGGCCCGTCATTAATGTAAGCAACGCAAAGGCTAAATTTGTATGGGCGTCAGCATCAGCTCATGTGCTTGTCTCGCTCGCACGCGCGCTCTGCATGGCCAAAACAACAACTGCAATGGCGACAATTTAACGATTGCGTCGACGTCAGCGCCGCTGCTGTCACTGTCGTCACAGCTGGCAACGCCCCCAGTGTCTGTGTGAGCGAGATGGCAACGACGAGGCGTAAAAACAGCGACCGGTCGCCCATGTGGAACGTATGGATTCCATGTGATATGAAGCACTGGGAACAGTTTTTGCAGCCACTTTTTTTGTCGTTTTTTAATACAAATATTTTGTTTTTATACCCTAAATCCATTGAAAATGGGTAAAAGAGGGTATAATGGTTTTGTGCAAAAGTATGTAACAGGCAGAAGGAAGCATCTCCGACCCCATAAAGTATATATATTCTTGATCAGCATCAACAGCCGAGTCGATATAGTCCGTCTGTGTGTCCGTCCGTCTGTCCGTCCTTCCGTATGTTCTTCCGTCCGTCTGTTTGTTTGACCATCCGTCTGTCCGTCCGCATGTATGAACGCGTCGATCTCAGAGACTATAAGAGCTAGAGACTCCATATTTGGATAATAAGCTTGCCTAATCCCTAGGCAGTACAAGTTTCTTTTTTGATTTTCGATAATTCTTCCCGTTTTCGATATACACATGGGATCGATAACACCAAAATCTTGAAATTGGAAAACTTTGAGATAACGTTTGAAACATTTGACAAAATAATGATAATCTGTGAAAATTTTGCTGAAAATCGGTTAAGAAACACCGTAGATATGCAACATTGAAGCTGAGTATGCAGTTTGCGCGTACACAAATACACACACATACCTGAAAGCACTGACTCTTCGCGTAAAACGTAAGGGTATCGTCTAGTCCGGATTTCTCGACTGGAGCCTTCTTACTTGTTTTCTTCAAATTTTCGATAGCTCTTCTCGTTTATATTGAGGCTCAAAGGCTGAGTATAGGGTTCAGGGTATCTTCTAGTCGGGATTTCTTAACTAGAGCCTTTTTTCTTGTTTTGTTTGCTTGCGTGTCCGTCAGCTTGTACGCCCATTTGTATACCCCTAAAAAATATATATTAACTGAGTCATGCAATTTGTGACGCATAGAAGAAATCATATCCAAACCCAAAGAGAATAAATTTTCTTGAACAAAGTCAATACAGCAATATCCGTTGGTCCGTCTTTTTCTATGCATACTAGTCTATCAGTTTTCGAGCTATCGATCTGAAACGTTGGTCAAGATCTCCTTGCAAAGCCCTCTTGCTATTCATAGCAAAGTCCTTTTATAAATCTTGCATTTGTACGACAGCTATATGATATAGTGGACGATTTTGACAAATGATCTAACTGCAACAAAGAGAATATCTTAACCAAAGTTTAAGATCGATTACTCAAAAACTTAGTAACTAAAGATTAAGAAAAGATAAGCTGTTCGTGTCATATTTAATAAAAAAAATTAAAATACACTTTTTAAGTGTATAATCATTTACACTGAGAACAAATGTTCTAAGTTTTTCTATCTTTTCGTTCTTATCTTTTTTGGTAGTAAAGAACGAAAGAATTTTTGACTTTAAACAGGTTTTCTTGATTTAGGAACGAAATTGTTCCATTTGTACCAAATTAAATAACGCATTTTCTACCCGATGCTAAGCCGAAGTTTGTCCGGCTAACATTAGGCTTATCTGAATACGAAACGGTTCGCAACAGCGCAATGGTAAAGGCATCCGGGTAATAATCGTGAGGTCTTAAATTTGATTTCCGGCAAATTCCGGCAATGTTATTTTCACATTTTGTAAGATTTAAACAAATGAACTTAAATTATATCGCCACTCTAATCCGTCACGCTGCTGTCTCTCAGTATAAAGTTTATTGGCAAGTTCCTACAAAATGTTATACTGTACTTAGTACAACCAATATAATGAAATGATTATGGGTTTGTTATTTCATATTTTATTTATTTCTTTCAAAGAAGACTTAAGAATAAATCGTTAATAAATTAAGAACAAAATGTTATGATTTTAAGGACCATTTTCAGACCATTTCGTTCTTAAAACAAAGACGCCGATCTAAAAAACATCCGTTCTTAACTTAAGAAAGTCGTTATTTAATCAAAAAAAATCAGGTGCTTGTTGACTTATGTCAACGGACGTCCTTGAATTTACACACATTTCTTAACAATCGAGAAATAAATCAATATATATATCTATAGAGAAATAAACACAATAAGCATTTAAAAACTTGATGGGCCTTTTTTAACCTTAAACCTTTAAAAACGTTACCTTTTCTTTGTACTAAATGTATTCAATAAGTTAATGTGCATATTTGTATTAATTCGCATTGCTTCTGGATTCCATTTGATAGCGTTGGCATGTCAAATTTATCACGCTTAACTGACAAACGATACAAAGATCTAACATGAATTGAACGATTAGCAATAAGACAACGGGCTTCTGCTACTGCTACTGCCTGATACCTCTTGTTCAATTTGTTAGGTATTTCTTTTTTTGCAAATTGAAATTTTCCAATGTCCGAAACAATGCCAATAAACTGACAAGTAATTAATTTTTTCACAAACGCGTAGAAAACTTTACAAAAAATCCATTTGTTAGTTTGACGACGCTGTTTAGCATAATTTATTAGCCCCCTTACCCCCCAATCCCAATCACAACGAAATGACGGTCCAAGTTGTATACTTAAGGCAGCAGCAGGGAGAGAGTTACGTGCTAGAAATCATAATAAACCCAAACGCCGCACATTATCGGCAAAGTGCAGCGCGTTTGCCGCTGTTTCTTCTGCTACTGCTGCTTGTGTGCGGTGTCCATTAGCTCAAGCCAAAAATTAAGTTGATAAATAAAATGCCAAAAAGGCAGCCCAGCGTGAAGGATGAAAGCCGAGCTGATCAAAACAGCAGCAACAACAGGAGCAGTGACAGGACCAGCAGCAGCAGCGGCAGCCACATCCGCACGTGCCGCAGTCAAATCGGCGAGCAGCAGCAGACAACCATCAGCCGCAATAATAACAACAACCAACCAACAAACCAACCAACCAACCTACCAGCCAAACACAACAACAACACAGCGACAAGGACAAATTAATTTGAAAGTGAACCCTTACCGAAACTTAAATGCTCTGTGCTTGAAGAAAATCTGGTTTTTAGATTGTCGTGCTTAGTTTGAGGCTTAAATTCATAGTTCAAGGTATATTAAAAACGCTTATTTAAAACCTAAACACAGAATTAAGTCAATATACTGTTTAAGGTGCTGATACGTATAAGGAAATAAAGTATATTATAGTACTTGTACAAATAAATTCTGAGTCTCTTGACTTTTCCAACTACATCAACAGTGGCATATGCTCAAAATTATTGATACCCTTACGACGCCCACAAATAGCTAAAATCAAAATAATGAGCAGGGCGTGTGCCCGGGAACTAAGAACTCAAAACGGCTTCTGCTTTGATGAGTGCTTGCGTGTTGTTTTTTTTTTTTTTTTTCTTCATCTTTGTACTTTATTTTTGGGGTTATGTGCCGTCGTTGAAAGAGCGCAACGAAGTCGTCGCCCGCCCGTTGCAGATTAAAAACAATTTGTGCCGGGGCTACTAACATCTCAATTTGCAGGTTTTCTATTGCTGGGGCACCGCGGGCAGAACCGGGAACAGTCACAGTCTCAGGCCACAATGCACTCGACGAAGCCTCATAAATACCGAATTAGTTGGTAATTCTATAAGTAACACGCGCCCATTGATGGATTGGCTGCCAGTTGCTTGACTTGCCTCGCCTCGCCTCGCCTCCGTTTGCCCTTTCGCGTAGTCAGCGTTCAGCGTTGTTTCTCTCGACCCTCTTGTCTCTTATCTCGTCTCGTTAGACGTGGGCGTGTGCTAGTTAAAAAAAAAGGCACGAGCGGCAATTGTATCTGTGAAATAGTCGTAAATAGAATCGCATTTCGCATTTCGATTGCTGCCGTCGATTTGAGGCGCGTGGCAGTTGCAAAACGGTGGGGGGGGGGGGGGGGGACGAGGATAGGAAGCGACAATTAGACATAAATAGCAAATGAATTTTCATTTTTAATTATCATAATTAATAGAAAGATAAAAGCTCTTACACACACAAGCATTCGCAGACGCGTAAGCCAAAAGAATTCTTATGTGGCAAGACAATGCAAGAGATTAAACTTACACATACACATACATACAGACATGCAGCAGCTAATATCATTGTGACACTGGCTCATTAACACACAGTAAATAAATATCAACGGGGCATTCTACATTCTTTTTTCTAAATTTTACTTTTCGATATCTTTAGTGTTTCTTAACCGATTTCAATAACGAACTGATGAATTGATGAGCTTGCCAAATAACAGATTTATTTCTCACCGATAAACACTTTATAACGGTAGCGGAAAGAGCTTTCGATAATGTTAACCAAACTTGTTCTACCAATGCTATGGGGAGTTTCTAGCTCTTATAATTATCTCTCTCTGAGATTGACGCTTTCTAAAAAAAAAATAAAAAAAACGAACAAACAGACAACGACTCTCCTGTTGATGCTCATCAATAATATATACACTTTATGGCTTCGAAGATGGTCCCTTCTGCCGGCTACAAACATTTATACAAAGCCAAAAAAACCTTTTTAGCCATTTCACGGGTTCATGGTATAACGAGTAAGAATCCCGACTAAATGATACCCTAAATCCTATACTTTACGAGTATAGTCAGTGCTTGCAAAAATGTGTGTGTGTGTATGTACGCACCGACTGCATACTGCAAACTCAACTTCAATGTTCCCTATCTCCGGTGTTTCTCAACTGATTGCAATAAAAAGATTTTACAGAATGTCATTATTTTGCTTAATGTTTCAAACGTTATCTCAAAGTTTTCCAATTTCAAGATTTTGGTGTTATCGATCCCATGTGTATATCGAAAACGGGAATAGTTATCGAAAACAAACTTGTACTGCCTAGGGATTAGGCGAGCTTATGTTCCAAATCTGGCTCTAGCTCTTATAGTCTCTGAGATTGACGTGTTCATACATACCGACATACGGACATGGCTATATCGACTCGGCTGTTGATGCTGATCAAGAATATATATATATATATATATATATATATATATATATGGGGTCGGAGATGCTTCCTTCTGCCTGTTACATAATTTTGCACAAAACCTTTTACCCTTGTTACCCGTTTATAATGGGTTCTGGGTATAACAATTAAGAAGGCTCTAGTCGAGAAATACCTGATCCCTATACCCTGATCCCTATACTTTACGCGTACAGTCAGTGCTTGCAAGTATATGTGTGTGTGTGTGTACGCGCATACTGCATAGTGCATACAAAACTTCAATGTCCCATATCTCCGGTGTTTATTATCCGATTTCGATAAAAATTTCACAGATTGTCATTATTTTGTTTTATAATTAAAATTGCATCTCAAAGTTTTCCAAATTCAAGATTTTGTTGTTATCGATCCCATGTGTATATCAGAAACGGGAAGAGTTATCGAAAATCGGAAACAAACTTGTACTGCCTAGGGATTAGGCGAGCTTAAGTTCCAAATCTGGAGTCTTTAGCTCTTATAGTTTCTGAGATCGACGCGCTCATACATACACACAGACAGACAGACGGACAGACGGACATGGCTATATCGACTCGGCTGTTGATGCTGATCAAGAATATATGTACTTTATGGGTCGAAGATGCTTCCTTCTGCCTGTTACATACTTTTGCACAAATTCATTATACCCTTTTTTCCTATTTTTAATGGGATCAGGGTATAAAAAGGAGAGAATAAAAAAAAAAATACAATTAGGCGTGCTTGAAAAAAAGATATTCACTGCGAGTGCGACTGTTTATGAGCTAAATTAATGCTTTATGATGATGATGGCCGCCGGACTCGCTGACGTCGCCAGAAACGCCCCCCGATCGCTCTGGCACACAGTAAGCTGGAAGCATAGCTAGCTGGAGGAGTCATTCGCGAATCGAATGATCAGAGATCAGAACTGGCAAAAGTTTCTCATGCATGGACAATGCGGAAAAGGTCGGGGATGGTAATGGGAATAGCGGGTTCGATAAATTGGCGATACACAGGACAAATTGAACTTCTAAGCATACATACATAGAAAACGTACACAGTGGAACAATATTCTTTTCGATTTTTTAAGTGCGAAACATGGTAATTGAGCTAAAATTAATGGTTATTAGTTTTGATACAAAAAAAAACGATGTCAAAGCAACTTCAAGCTCAAACAAGTAAGAAGGCTCTAGTCGAGAAATCCCGACTAGACGATACCCTGATCCCTATACTTTACGCGTACGGTCAGTGCTTGGAAGTATGTCTGTGTGTGTGTATGCGAATACTGCATACTGCATACACAACTTCATGTCCCATATCTCCGGTGTTTCTTAACCGATTTAAATAAAAATTTCACAGATTTTCATTATTTTGTTTTATAATTCAAATTGCATCTCAAAGTTTTCCAAATTCAAGATTTTTTTGTTATCGATCCCATATGTATATCGGAAACGGGAAGAGTTATCGAAAATCGAAAACAAACTTGTACTGCCTAGGGATTAGGCGAGCTTAAGTTCCAAATCTGAAGTCTCTAGCTCTTAAAGTCTCTGAGATCGGTTGACTCATACATACGGACGGACAGACGGACATGGCTATATCGACTCGACTGTTGATGCTGATCAAGAATATATATACTTTATGGGGTCGGAGATGCTTCCTTCTGCCTGTTACATACTTTTGCACAAATTCATTATACCCTTTTTCCCATTTTTAATGGGATCAGGGTATAAAAAATAAGGTGAAACTTACTTGAATTAGGATCGACATTCTTGCTGTGCAGTTATCTTGAGCTAACTTAATGTGTACTCCAAGATTCAAAATAAGGACTTATGCGATTCAATAAACATTTGCACGTTATGTATTGCTGGGAGATTTGCTTATGAAGTGCGAATCAGCCATTAATCATGGTTAAATCATCCTGAAAAACGGCACTACATAATAATATCATATCGGTTCTACATCATATTTATATGTTATCCAGAGCTTTAATATTTCAACTTATGTACTAAACAAAAAACGATGTTCCAATAGAGAAACACTGATTAATCAATTGCTAACACGAGTTTTAAATTAAGCAAGTTTGGACTGTTTCTTATTTATGCGTGAATCCAAATATTCTGAATTTAATCCGAATGTCCTTTTGTGAACATTGGCTTTATTGACACAAGATATACAACCAGTTTCTCATAGCTTCAAACTGAAAAATTGAAGCTTCTCATTAGAAAAGGTTTTGTGCGGTCCAAATCACAGTAGTAGTAGACAGTTCTCCCTTGTTCAGTTCCAAAACCGATTGACCCGTTTGTTCACTTTCCTAATAACTTTATTATTAATGTTTACTAGTTTCTGCTTTAAGAAAAGCTATTACCTCTAACAACCCTTATAAGGAACCATTCAAATCACAGGCGAGTTTGTAAACAAAATGGTCTTTTTGTACTCTCCGTCTAAGAATATGTATGATTCGTTTAATTATGAGAAAAGGCTTACCAATCTTCTTTATTATGTTCCTGTGATGAAGTGTTTAAGAGCATCATGAGACAATTAAAGACGATAATGTGGATGTAAATATACTTTGTGTGACGAACTCGAGTGTTGTCTTGCTGTAGTATCTACTAAAAGTAATCGATTGTGGTATCATAAGTTATTTTTTTTCGAAATATATGTAAAAAAAAAAAATAAGAGAATTGCTCAGAATGAAGGCTATCCGGAGATCAAATATTTCCAGCTTGAGTCCATTCTGGAATTTTTTTTTGTAGTATTTCGTTTCGTTTCAGTTGCGTTTAAGTTTTCAAATGAAATAAAGAATGCGTGTTGTTTTTATATATATATATATATATATATATTATTCATCTGATCATATTTTTGTGAACTTTTTACAATTTTAGTTTATAATAAAAAAAAGAATTAACCAGTTAGCTTAAACGTTAGCATACATTCATATATATATATATATATATATATATATATATATATATATATATATATATATATATATATAAAGGATTTATATATTGTTATGTACGTATGTGAGTACAAGCTAATATATATATATATATATATTGTTTATATAGTAATACTCACATTAATATTATCAACTTATTCTTTGTGATTCGTGTTTTATTTTTTTGTCTTTGCCTTAAAATTATGCCCAAAAAAATGCACTTATTCTTAATTAGTTTCTAACGTTTTTTTTCTGTTTTTTTTGTTTCTGTGTGTTGCGTAATATGTGTTTGAATATGTGTGAGCACGTACGTGCGTGCGTGTGTGTGTGTCATTGTGTATGTGTTTTTTAAACAAAATGGATACGCTTAGAATACAATTAAATTGAACTTAAAACTAAACAAAAAAATTGAAATAGAAAAAAAAATGTTGTCTGTTTCATGCACATTGAACTAATCATAGTTTGTATGTATGGGTGTGTGTATTTTAACATTAGAAACTGTTATTCAATTGTTTATATTTGACATGTTAAAAAGACTTTTATTTTAGAATACATTAAGATCAACATATACACACAATTTAGATATACATATGCAAATACACACGCATATATATATATATATATATATATATATATATATTTATATTTATATATATGTGCATATATTCAAAAGATTTCCGACTTGTAGTTTTGTACAACTTTAAAATTAATTTCATTATAAATATTTTTGTGTTTTGCTTTGTTTTGGATTGTGGCATGTTGATATATATATGTATGTATATGCATATAGGTATGTATATAAACATACATAAAAATGTATTTGCATAAAATTCGCTATATATATATAAATATATATATATATATATATATATATATATATATATATATATATATTTATATATATATATGTGTGTGTGTTATTAGTGACCGTAGTGTTATTTCGATTTAGCTGCTTAAGTTCTAATACTTTTGCTTTGCTTTGAAAGTTTGAAATGTGAATTCATTTATAAGGTGTTCGATTTTTGCTTTTGCTTATAATAATATTTTCTATATAGGTGTATATACATATATAAATTTTATGTGTGTTATATAAAGACGACAAAATAATGCTTTGAACTTTTAAACTTGATGTCACAATGAAATTCATTTCAATATATTTATATTCTTATTATGCTGTCAGTTTTTTATTTATTTATTTTTTTTGCTTTTTTTTAATACACTTTATTTAACCATTCTGACACCTATAAAATTGTTCTTGTCTTAAGAAATGCGAATTTGTTTTAAGGTTTTTTTTTTATTCATATTTGTTAAATGTTTTTTTAAGTTTTTTTTTTATTACTTTTTTTTTGATATGAAACGTTGGCTTTGAGGGGCACTGAGAAACTTTGTTACAAATGAAATAAATATAAATCTGCCAAATTCAAGAATCGAATCCGATATTATTTTAAACTATACGTAAGTTATGCCCCTCTTACGAATCCAGCTGCTATGTAAATAACTATTATCAGAAACTTGCCCCGCACGCACACCATTTTATGAAATGGTTTATATATTGCATTTGCTTAAGTTTTTATGCTTATTGATTTAATTTTTGTTTGTTTTTTTTTTATATATATATATAAATTTTTCTCACTTAGAATAATTTGCATATTATTTACGAGTTTTAACGAATATGTCGGGGTATGTTTCAATTTTATTTTCTCAGTTTATCACTCATTTTCTTCGTTGATCCTGGCGACTTAAGTCATACTATATATATATACATATGCACATATATAGTGTACATATGCATAAGTGCATGTATGTATGTATGAGTTTTGCGTGCTCGAATTTAATACACACACATAGCAATATATTAATTCATACAAGTAAAAAAAAAAAATTATTAGCTAGCACAAAAAAAAAGAAAAAAAAAAGTAATACATTTATGTATATAAAGTTTTTCAATTCTTTCTTTCATATAAATAATGACAAACATACATACATATGTATGTATGAAATGTATGAAAGAAGGCAGCGCCTGTTTTTCTTTAAAAACAGTGATTGAAGGAGAGAAGGACAAAGAAAGGGAGGTGGGACAGATATGTATGTGAGGAGGAATCACAATTAGCCATAGGCATTAGTATGATCATGTCCATGCACCTCAACCATATCCTGCTGCTGATGCTGATGATCCTCCTGATGCTGCTGATGATCCTCCGATTGCTGATGTTCGTGTTCGTGTTGATTTTGGTGTTGGTGCTGTTCCTGCTGCTGCTGCTGCTGTTGGTATTGCTGCGGCGGCGGCGACTGCAGCTGCAACTGCGGCTGTTGTTGTTGTTGTGGCTGTGGCGAGCGTCCGCTGCTGGCGCTGCTGCCACCACTGCCGCCGGAGCTGCTGCAGTACTGGAACAGCAGATTCTACACCATATTCGCATACTTGTCCTGCGGCGACATGTAGTCCAAACTGTTCTGCGAGAACGCCTGTGCAGATACAGTGCCTGTAAACGATGGCGACGGCGACAGCCCAAAGTTGGATGCCGTATAGCCCGAGTGACCCATATTGTAGTTGACTTGATTCTGATTACTAAAGTACTCCATCTGTGAGTAGTAGCTGGGCGCCTGGGCATAGTTATTGGGATACTGCTGGTACTGATTGTGCCAAAAGTTATACGAGTCGTGATTCGACATGTACGCCGAGTGCGCCGAGTGGTGTGCCGCTGAGGACTGCGCCGATTGTGCGGCATGCGCCGCTGCTGCTGCCGACTGTGGCGACATTGGTGTAATAGGCGGAGAGGGCGTCGTAATGCTGCTGCTGCTGTCCATGGGTGTTATATTGCCGCCCGGTTGCAGCAGTCGCGGATTGCTGCCCGCTGCCGTTCCATAGATGCTGTGATGATGATGCGCCCCGGCACCAATATCGCCACCTGCATCCTTCAATGTATCGTACGGTGAACGCAGTGCATCACCAGAAACGCCAACACCGCCAACACCGCTGCCACCGCCGCCTACACCTCCTACACCACCAACGCCATGGTTAACGCCGCCGCCATTGTTGCCAACGCCCACATTTCCATAGCCACCACTCAGATGCTCTTTCTTGCAAACAATGCTTACCGGACTGACGGACGTCGCCGGCGTAGGCAAAAGCGGCGAAGAGTTTTGATGCGCCGCAGTTACATTCAATGCCGCCGCCGCAGCTGCTGCAGAGATGTGTGAATGCGAGTTTCCCGGACCGCTGTTGTGGTTGCCACCGCTGCTGGTGCTGCCGCCGGGCGTTGCGTTATTGTTGTTGTTACTGTTGGTGCCAGTGTTAAGGAAGGAACTGTGATGAGACTTAATGGACTGCGCCGCCGCAACGGCCGCAGCGCTAACAGCGGCTGCTGCTGAGCTGCTCCCATTTCCGCTCGCATTGCTCGAGCTGCTTTGGCCGGATCCGCTTTGCTTTTGTCCAGATTTGTTGGCGCTGTTGTTGTTGTTACTGGAACTGTTATTGTTGTTGCTGTTGCTACCATTGTTGTTGTTATTGTTATTGTTGTTGCCGTTGCCGTTGCGACCACCATTGGCCGAGCTGGTGCAACTGCCGCTACCACCGCTGCTATTTTTGGAACTGCTCAAACTGTTTGATTGCTGCTGCTGCTGCAACTGCTGGCGACACTTGGCCCGTCGATTCTTGAACCACACCTGCAACAGGCAAAAGTAATATACGTATATATATGTTTAAAAATTGTGATTTTGCTTTGAGCTGTTTGTAGTAGATTAGCTAACATATTTTCATTTGTCTCAATTTATTGGATGCATTTTTTTTTTTTAGTATTCAATAGATTTAATTAAAAAATGAAAGAAAAAATATTTAAATAAACTTTGACAATAAAAAATACATAAAACCATGACTGAATATTTGTACAATTTACAAAACTAGTTAATCTTTCGCATAAACGGTAATAAAAATCGATAACTCAAATATCCATCTGTCACGTGTTAGGCAAAAAGTATTATTTTCTTAGTCAAGTGCGTGTCTGTGTGCGTGTGCGTGTGCATGCGCTTGTGGCTACCAACGGCTGCGATTTTCCCACATCAATTAGTTTTCTGGGCTGGCAATGAATAAATTATATGAGCTCTTTGCTACAAGAGGAGAAGGAAGAGCAAGACGCTCTCACATAGTCACAACTCAAAACAACAAGTGCAAAAAGTCACGCGCTGTGCCGCCGGCCTAAAACGAAAAGTTACATAAACAGCAGCCGAAGCGTCAATGGCCGATGGTTGTCGAGAGACGGTCCGAAAATTGACTCGATTATGTTTATACGCCCTCGTTTCCTCCTGTTTCCTGTCCCTGTCCCTGTCCCTGTTCCTGTCCCAGATTCGTTCACATCGCCACATGCCTCACTCAGCCTGAGGCCTGAAGACAACAATAAACAGCCCATAAAGCGGCACATTCGAGCGCAAGGAATTCACTTAGCCTTGTTTGTTATGCTTAAGGGGCTGCAAACAATCCGCTAAGTGCAGGCAACACAGTATCCCATAGTACCCAACTTCATCACCACCCTTAAACCCCCTCCAGATAAAACATCCCCCCCCCCATCAGCATCAAACAACACCGCAACGCAAGCGAAATGTTGTTTCAGTGATTTGTTGTTTGGGGTTGGTGTTGCTTGCTAATGGCTTGTGCTTTGGTAAACAGCTGAATTTATTACCGTACCCACATAACCAAAGCATGACACACATCCCCCTTGCCTCTTCGCCCTCCCTCCCCCCAATCCCTTAACCACCCGTACCACTCCACCCACGCGCTAAAGAACTTGATGGCATATTTCCCAAAGTTAACACTTGCCACGCGGCGGTTGTGGCCACTCGAGCGTTTCATTGCAGTCGTAATGCAACATGGAATGGGCGCCTCAAAAGGGTGAGGAGCTTCAGCGTTGATTTAGCTTGAAGGGGGCGTGCCGCAGATACGCACTTGACGAAAAAAGAGCATTAAACAAGGCGTATCAAATTTCATTATTTGTCAGCACTACACAAAGCAACCCCCCAGCCCCCTTTGTGACCATGAGTTTTCCCCTTTGCTGTGCAGTCACTGTTTAAAATTCAATTTCAATTTCGAATTGAATTTTGCATTTTGAAAAATCTGCTTTGTGTTTTGACTTTGACGAACGAACGAGCTAAAGATTTTCCCTTCTAAATTATATTTCCACTTTTTGTGTTTTCGCTTTTCGCTTTTGAAATCGTTGAGCTGCAGAAATTTTATAATTTGTATTAAGCCTGGGAATTTTGCAAGCTTTAGCATAAAATATTGTTTCAAGTTGAAGAAATAAGCCCAAAAAAATCAACAAAATTTTATTCTTATATTTGTAAAAATATTTGACTGTGACTCTAATGAACTTTACCTAACATCAAAGCGATTTCCTCTTCTTCTCTGTCTAAAGCTCTCGCTGTCCCGCGTTTTTGTTTTCACTCGTATAATGTTAATGAAGAGGGTTTCAATAGCTTGATTTTCATTGATGTTGATTTCAGGGTATCTAATATTGAAATCATGCAAGCAGGCTATTGATACTTATCCAAGTGGATAATACAAGAGAATTAAGCTGTAAAACTGCAAAAGTAGTCAGCTACTGGAGAAAAATGTTCTGTTAAATGGTTAAAGGCACTTGAAAATTGCCCCATTATTGATTTTCTTCAATCTCTAACTATTTTGCAATAACATATTTGACAAATTGTGTGTACATTGTTTTGTGCATTAATTATAAAGTTATTTGAAGTGAAATTAAAATGAACAGGTAAGAAGGTTCTACTCGATTGAGAGCATTTAGAGAATTGGATATGAGTATAAAGAAAATGATCTTACAGTTTCTGAGGCTTGTTCCCAATTTTAATCTATTAGGACAACATTGTTATTGATACCATATGCATATCTAAATCGGAAACACTGTGAAGCAATATAACTTTGCCTTTCCATATAACCAACTACACTTTTGAACCGAACAGTGCTAAATTTTCATGAAAATTTAATTTTTTTAAGACACAAACAAATTCCTATATTATATTCTACAAATTCTAAGAGTGCATTTTTAAAATATAGGAAAAGTTTTTTTTTATACATAATATTTTAACTGAGTTAATCAACAATAATGCAATTGAGTCACTATGATTTCCATTAACCGGCTTATAACCATTAAGATCAGCATAATTTTGATTTGGATAATATTGAAATGGAATTGCAATGGCACATTTTGCGCGACTTTGCATAATGAATAAATCAATTTTAAATTGTTTAATTATTGTCAATTCAATTCTAATTATTATTGGTTCTGTCTTATACTGTTCAGTCTTTAGATGCAGATCCAAAAAATGAATCCGAGTGTTTATATACACACATATATATATATATATATATATGTATACACGTTTTGTGGACTCTGCCGAGAGGGAAAGGGAATGCGACTGAAAATGTTAATCCGCAATGGGAAACTTAATTTTATAACACAGCTGTGCGCGTCACACACACACACACACACACAATTGAACCCATTGCAAAGTTTTTAGTCCTCCTGTGCCACGTTCTGTGCCCGTTGCATTGCGCTATCATGCGACTGCGTTGGTGACAACGGGACAAATCCTTTCAAAGCAGTGAACAACAACGACAACAACAGCTAGCGACAGCGCATCAAAGAAGAGAAATAATATCCAGATGATAAGGGGGAAAATGTGAAAATGCCTGGCTCAGAGTTACGAGTTTTAACTATGGATCGGGACACAGAATTTTTTGCTCGTTCTCTTTTTTTTGTTCTTTCTATTTGTCTCATCCTCCTGTTTGTAGCGGCTGCGACTAGATGCCTGGATCAACTAAAATGGCTGCCTTTTGTGTTTTTAGACGCGTCGACAGCAACCGCGAAACTCTGTCGGGCTGCTGCTGCTGCTGCTGTTGCCTTCAACCCCCGACGGCAAAAGAATTTAGAACAGCTGAAAACGGAGGTGACAATGACGCTATGCATCGAGCATGATGAGGAGAAGGAGGATAAGGCGCGGGTCAGGCAAGCTCCCTGCTTCTGATTTATGATTGCGATGGCAGCACTCTCACACCCCTTACATCCCTCGCACCCCTTGCAGTCGTCAGTAGCACCAGCGAATGAAAACATTAGGGCGTAAATGTTTGCTCTGTTTGGTGCAGATAAGCTGCGTAAAATTATGACGTATTTGTATTGGTTACAATCAGCCCGAATAGCCGCCCATCCCCAAATGCCACAGAGCATGGCTATAATACAGTACAGTACAGTACAGTATAGTACAGTAGAGTAGAGTAGAGTAGAGTTGAGTAGAGTTGAGTAGAGAACAGTACAGTAGAACAGTTCACCCCTCGAAAGACCACTTCGACTACTACTGTGCCACATAAAGATGCCTATCATTCAATTGAAATTTGCCGGGGTAAATGTCGGCGTATAGTCGTTAACTTTTTTGCCATTTGTGAAAAAATTATTATTTATGTGCGCCGTGGGCCGTTTCGAATTTCTGCCTCACAGAGGAGACAGACTGTATGTGTACGGTAGGTAGGTGGAGCCTTGGGGCAAGGCGTCTGTCTCTTTGCCTCATGCCATCGAGTATTGCCTGCTTTGCCAGCCTACTAATTAAGTTGCTTGGCTTCCTTGGGCTTTCAGCAGACAGTTGCATGCAACACACGATTTTTATGTCGACTGCTGTTTCTGTTTCTGCTATTGTTGCTGTTGCAACAATGTTCTTGTGGCCACTTTTTGCCTTTTTTTTGGTTTTAGGTGGCTTTTACGGCACTTTTCTAGCTGCCGTCGTAATTCAATATGCACCACATTTGCTTGTAGGTGTTACTTTACACACACACAAACACACACACACACTCACACACATACATACATAAACACACACGCGCATTTCAACAGAGTCACACAGTGAAGCTAAATGTAGACAAAAAGCTAGCATGTCATATAGAATCATAAGATCATCATATATATATATATATTCTAAAGAAATTGAGTACGCAAGCTATCAAAGAAACAAAAAACGAAGGAACAGAAACAATAATACAATCTTGCACGGCACATACAAACTTACATACATACATACATAGGTGGCTGCAAAAACAAATCTATGCAATTGACTCTGCTCACTTGCATTTTATGGCACTCTGGCATTCAAAGTGTGTGCATTACGAAAATCAATTGTGAAAAGAACTGAAATTAAAACAGCTAATAACCGTAGGCCATACATAGAAAGTATACATACATACATACATGTGTATGTGCACATGTGTTGTACAAAAGCCAAACAAAGAATTCATTGCGTTATGCACATCGATTGCAGTAGTCCTGTGTTGTGTTGTGTTGTGTTTTTTCCTGGACAGCTTGTACACTGTTCCGTTAGGTGTTACGTGTCGTTTTTCACTTGCCCGACCACTGCTGGGGCTTCCCAAATGGGCCAACGACCGGAACCGACATTTAGACAGACAGACTGAATATAACACAGACACAGGGGACAGATTGTAATGTCAGGGCACGTCCTTACGGCCTTAAATTACAAGGCGAAGGCAAATGCAAACAAATCAATGAACATGTCAGCAATTGATCGATACATGCGGCTGTGTTTGCACTAGACATTAGGTGACATTCGCCTAGTAATAGTTCTCAATATAGGAGCACAGTCGATAAGCTGAGAAACCGTAACTCAAATTTCCAAGCCATTGTCGATTGTTGTTTGGCCATTTGGCAGTTTGGCCGACGGCGCTAGCGGTTTGTTTGCTTAGGATACTTTCAACTGTTAACACATACAAAATGAAAGAAAAAAGGGTGGGGAGAGGAGAGGTAACCTAAGTAAACAAGAGCGGCTCCTGCATCCAAAAAAGATCTTGGCACAAAAATTTAGTTGTCACAGTTGTTCTTATTGTTGTTGTTCCTGGCCGCATTTGTGCAACGATCAAAAAGGAAAAGAAAAAAAATTAGCGCAAATTATGCGCAGCTAATGCGTAGAGTAAACTCAAATAACGCAACTGTGAATTGTGTGCGTCCTGGTTCCTGTTCCGTTGTCCTCTATTTGTGCCACCCTCTGAATAATTCTCAGCAAATTCGTTGTGCAAATATAAAAAAGTCGACACTCATCGTTCTGCTTCCAACATATCTCTTCGTCCTTATTTGTTCGGGGCACATTTGACATTTATAATATGCCAAGCATCTCTTGCCGCTTACACTGCTTGTAACATTTTCTTCTCAAAAATCTAACGCGTTTACATGTGCCACGCCCACACCAGCAAACATTGAGAGTCAAGCAATCTGTTGGCTGTAATTTGTTTGTTTAATGGATTTGATAACTTTGATTTTCGAGGGTGTCTGTTGGGTCGACATATGCTTAATTAAACAATTGCCACAGAGACTCTGCACTGCACAGTGCCTGCATATGAGTTTACTCAAATTAACACACACACGCACATATTCTGGTTGGGAAAGCTTTTACTTTTACACACACACGCACACTTTCCTGGGCGTTAAGCCATTCAAAATCGAAGTCAATTTTTATATACACACACACATGCACATAAGGAGCAAAACAGAGCGAGAGTGAGAGAGAAAGCTGGTGGCAAGTGAGCAATAAACAGGTCAAGTAATTCACTTATTATTTTCATTTGATTTCATTTTTAAATTGTATATTGTTGATTGAAATTCATCTTGAAAATTTTGAGCCACAACTAGTTAATGACAATGACGAAACCCGCACACAAAAATATAGAGTTAGCAGAAGATACCAGATTAAACTGAAAATAAGATGATAAACATGGTGAGTATTTTCCAAATGTGTTCAAACATTTGCTTTATACAATTTTGTTCAATGTACACCAGAGTGTTTATGATTAACTCAAAAAGTGCTCTTTCTTAAATTATACAACCATATTTTAAGAGATAAGAAATTAGTTGTATAGCTTCAAAAATCATGCGAAATTGTTTTGCATATGTTTGAAAGTTATAAAGATAATAAATGGAAGACCATGTTTTTAAAAGCAACAATGAAGAAGGTTCGAGTAAGCTCGACTTGTAGATAACCTGAATCGAAGACCTAGTTCAACATATTTTAACCTTACCAATTCAATATCGAGAACCGGAAGAGTTATCAATAATTTGAAATAGACTTTTTTGGTATAAGGTTTTCGTTTCAAATCTGAAGTCTCTAGCTCAGACTGGCTAACGGCCATGGCTATAACTACTCGGCTTTTGATGCCGATAAAAAATACATATAAACAATGGAAAAAGAAAAACATCGATATACCTTAAAATGCAAAGCGATAAACCACACATATCTAACACATTTTAACAGCTAGAGTCACCAAATTTGGTGAAAAAATATATTGTGGCGCTCCCCAAGGATCTGCTTCAATAATTTGGATGCCACGCCCACTTTTGACTTTTAACCACGAATAACTTTTAAGGTCCACATGTGGTCGATTGCAATTCTTAACACTTTATTTCCGTAGCTGGAAGTTTTGGTTTCGGAAATGTCTAATATTTTGACATTTGTAATGCTAACATTCTGGGAAAGCTTCCAACTATCTTGCCACCGATTTTACAATTTGCCCGCTATGCAGGTATTTGGAAAAATTATTAAGATATAATTCGAAAAGCACTATGCACGATATTATTTTTTTAACTAAAAGCGAACATTTCACATGTCACAAAAATACTTTAAATATTGTTTTAAAGGCAAAGTTGATTTAGTTGAATTAAGAGACCAACCTGTACTCTGGATTCGGGCAGATTTATCTTTAAAGCGACCTCCTCGCGCATGAAAATGTCCGGGTAACGTGTCTTGCCAAAGAGCGCCTCTAAAACATCAAGCTGGGCCCGAGTGAATGTTGTTCTCTCCCGACGCTGTTTTCTCGTGTTGACGCCTGCAATATTCAATTATATAAAAAAGAAGAAGGAAAAAGTATGTTAGCTTCCACTTTTAATTAGTCACCAAATGCCTAACCAAATGTGCTGAAAGTTGTTCATTTTTCTCAAGTGCAACTCTCTAGTACACGTATATTAAACATAGGAACATTGCGCATACAATTTTAATAATGATGCCCAATTGGAGTTTTTGTGTGTGTCTTTTGCTCTTGTCATACTTTCCCAGTATTTTTGACTTTTTTGTTTTTTTTTTTTGTGTGCCACCAGGCAAACCGTTATTCTTAGCAACCCCTATAAAAATTCCACCCCTAAAAGGCGGTCTGAGCATGTAGCCAACCAACCCCGCACAGCAGTAGCGGCAAGCCCAAATTTTTTTAATTCAAATGTGTGTATATAATGAATATACAACACATACATACAGTTGCTTTTATATAGGTGCATACACTGTATGTATGATTGTGTGTGTGTGTGTGTGTGTGTGTGTGTATGTGTGTGCTAAGCCGCAGCATTGTTTGTTTTTTCCGAGGCACAGCCGTTGACGTTGTGCGTGTCTGCTGTGCTTGTCCCAAATATCCCAGCGAGAGCACCCCTTTTTGCCTGGGCACGACAAAATGCTTTTTCAATTTCATAACCCCCTTCTCCTCCTCCTCCTCCTCCTCCTCCTTCTTTTTCTCCATATTGCCCTACTACATTTTGCTGCCCTGCCTTTTGCTTGCTACATGTGTGTATGCCCTTCTCTGTCTGACGCAAACGTTTGAAGTCTTTGGCTTTATCAAAAATTAATGAGTTAGTCATTTTGGTCATAAAATTATAAATTGAATAAAAACTTAACTTCACTTAGCTAACGCATTGTCTTTGCCTCTGTCTCTGCTGCCTTTGCAGCTGCCGCTTTTCGTGGTTGCTTTTATTTTTATTCTCATTTTTATTTTGTCACTTTCAAAATGGTCGCCACAGAAGTGTATGTTGTTTTTCTGTGTTTGTTGTTGTTGTTTGTGCTGCTGCTGCTTTTTAACAAACTTAATTGCAATTCGTAGTTTGCTTTATTTTTGTGAAATAACAACAACAAGACAAAACCCAATAACAAAATTAACCAAGAGCATTTTAAATGTTATTTATATTTATATTGTATTTTCAAGTGCCCAAAACCTTGACGACAAACTTTTAAACGTGTTTAATTAACTGCACCCGTGGGCTATTATTGTATATTGTATGTATTATTATAATTGTTTGTTGTTTTAGCTGGAGTTGATGTTTGCTCAAGTTCAGGGCTGACTCTCAGCATATATGTACATACCTGAATAGTAAAAAGACCAAGGCTGATCTGAAATGATATCCAAGTTTTAGCTGCTTATGAGTCAATATTTAGACAGCTCTCAACTAACAGTTCAATTCCTTTTTAAGCTAACCTATTTTATACTAAGTTGTCATGTTTCTAATATCAATCATATTATCAATAGCTTATACTTTCTTTAACTCTGTTGTTGTTCTATCTTTTCACAGTTGCGCAAGGCAACAACGTTGTTATACGTTGCATAACATGATCGTATTATTATCAATCGTTAAGTTCTGCTCAAACATGGTTTATTACAAATAAATAAAAATTTATTACATTTGATTGCCTGCATTATTGAGCTTTTTGTGGTCTGTCTTGTTATTATCTCTGACAGCTTAAACTTTTCTTTCTTATTTTTTCTGCGCAAGTCTTTTGTTGACTTTTAAGGTAGTATTTATTATTCGTTGCTTTGCTTTTTTGGCATTTTGTAGCATTTTTGTCAGGTTTTTGTCATTTGCAGCGTCACCAAAATGAGACAAAAAAAAACAAAATTGAAATAAGAAGTATAAAAAAAAAACCGGAACCCAAACACTTGACTCATGGGTTCCCAGAGTTGAGATTCGACTCCGACCCAAACTTCAGCTCATTATTCATTTTGACAATTCAACTGATAATGATGCAATCGGAGCGAAACGGCATTGAAAAGCATTTTGTGCGACAACTGGGTTGGCTGCACATGCACATCAATTTATTCCGTACGCAAACTCAATACTTATTCCGAATCCCTTTTTTTCCCAATATTGCCCCAAAATGTTAGCCTGCGCATGCAAATTGAGTTATAAAGCAAAACGACATCTGCTCATGCGCCCCATACATCATACATCATTTATATCATTTGGGAGAAGGGAGAAGGAGGGTCAGTTGTGGTCGGTTCTCTACACATTCAACTTTCAGCACATTGTTTTTCGCTCAGCTCATACGTTTATTTAGTTGTTGTGGTTTTTTTTGTTTTGTTTTTGTACCAAAATTGCAATGCGATATTTACCCCACATACCTTGGGAAAACCCAACGGCCTCCAGTCCGTGTGGTAGGCCGAAGGGACCCAACGATGGCATCGGCATACCTGGTGGCAGCGGCCCGTGCGGCACAGAGTGGTGCGGGTGTGGGCCGCCATAGCTGTGCGGATGTGGGCCCAAATCACCAGATTTGAGAAAGCCCGCCGCCATTAAGGCTTCCGTTGAGTGCAGCGCCACGTTGATGCTGTTTATGATGATCCTTGGCCGATCGTTCAAATATCTCAACTTACTGAATGACTGACTTACGGCTCAACTACCAAGCTCTTTCACTTAAGTGTTAGTCCTCCTGCCTCAGTGGACCTCAGTGGACCTCGGAGCTGTCTCACCTTTTAGTAGCACCTCTGTGTTGTTGTTGTTGTTGTTTGTAATCAAAACTTGCTTCACGTCGATTATCTGCAAGAAATACGGAAAGTTTTTTTAAACAGAGTATAGACAGAAAACAGGAGTAAAAATATTTTACTAGTATGAACATTTTCATTTACATTACGACGACCCGAAGTTTGAAATAAATTTTGTATTATATTACACACTTTATCAATAATATAATATAATGATTTTGCTTGAAAGCATTTGTAACTTAACAAAAAGCTTACGCCCAGGAATACTTGGAACAGTTACTGACCGACTTTTAACTTGAATCCAAGACCAAACTCTGACTTGCAAGTTCTACAGAAGAAAAAACCACTTCCCCTCTTTGTAATTCAATCTAACTGTTTAATATTATATTTATTTTATATAAGTTCATTTATCTAGACATTTGTATGTCTTCTCATATATTTATTTCTCGTGTCACAATGTTAGTTGACTTATTCCTCCGAATGGTCGTAACCGGGAAGATTTTAAAAATCAACTTCATTTTCTCCATGCAACAAACATGATGTAAATACAAATTTAAGCAAAATAGCTTCCGAAATTAAGTCACAAATTCAAAAGACCTTATTCCAAATAAAAGTATTACATCTTATTATATTTATTCATGGCGTAAACATTTAAAAGCACCACAGTACGAGGCTTGGGTTTTTGCAGCTAAGTGCCGAATACAAAATTTAGTTAAATATATTGTAACTTTTGATTTGTCAACAATTTGTCAGAATGCGATCGTCACTTCGTTCTTATCCCGTTCAGAGGTTTTTTGTTTTATATCAGGAGTTTTTGATTGAACTACATTTAATACCCATTTTTGGTGGGCAATAACTCCCGAAGTCGAATTTTCACAGATATGAGTTATATAGCAAAAGTTGAGGAATCTCAGGCTAGTTTTAGTCGTTCAGAAATTGTCGAAAACGTCAAAAATTTGACTTTTTTAAATATCTGTTCGTTCGGCCCGCTCTGTTGAATACAATTAAATTGATTTAAGGTCCCTCGAACATCGAATTGAGGTGTCGTTAGACCAGGAACACAACCTTGCTTGCAATATTTTGAACATTTTGCTCCACCGAAGCCAAAAGATTCAGTTTTTGGAAGATTTCTATTGCACACTTTCACTCATATTTTTTTTGAACCAGTTGATTTTCTGAAAGTCTTGGTACGCACATCCTGTTTTTTTGACAATAACCTTTCGATCAGTACACAACCTCATACGATCGAACCATCATAAGCTGAATTTCGATTCTCAATCTTCGTGTATATTTAGAAGTCGCCTTTAACCTTATTTCCGGTGAGCGTCACTATGTGGACGGCCACAAGGATTCATTTGAATCAAAATGAAGTAATTTAAATATTTTGATATTTTTGAAATTTCTTATAAATGTCAATTGAATACTTATACTCCTGGGGATCGTTCTAGCCTGCGTTGCCATCTGACCTGGACCTAAATATCAATTTGGGCCAGATGTGTAATTAATTTTCGTGTGCGCGTGAGCATGTAATTTGGGACTGTGGCCGTTTGGTTGGGTTTTTGTTGTTGTTTTTTTGTTTTGTTGCTTCTGTTTCGGTTTCGGTATCTCGATGCGTACTCGTCGTATATGTGCGTATGTATATTGAGGGATTTGGGTGTTCTGTGGCTCGAGTGGCTGTTGCGATGTACATATCTGCGGCTTTGGTTTTTTGGCTTTGCCGGTTTGCATTTCGGTTGCGTTCGTTCTTTCGTTCGTACGACATTCGGTGGAGTGCATTAGGATGCATTGAGCCATAAAAACGACATGACAAAACAAAACAAATTTGTTGTTCCCATTGCTGGCTACTTAGTGTAGCTATGTGTGGATTGGATTTGCGTCCGGGTCGATAAAAACATATATGCATGCATGCACATACATATGTATGTATTACATACTATGTATGTATGTTGTAAATAGAATGTGACAAATAGACGAGCTGCGTTTGCCAATTTCAAAACAATGAGAGACCGCCAACCAAGGTGGCCGTGCTAATCCAGAAATTTCACTGTCTCTCGCTTCTGTCCCATTCTCAGTTCTCTGTTTGGTTTACACTCAAAGTATGCCCATTGGCGATGGTGTAAAATGCTTCTTTTTTTTCGCACGAAACGACCAAAATTGTTAAATGCAAAAAAAAAAAAAGAATACAAAGAAGTTGGAACAAAAGAGTTTTGAACTCGTCGCCAGACATAGTGTATATACAAATTTAAGCCAGGTTCGGTTTGAGGTTAAGGTTGAGTTTCCTCTGCGCCTAATCTTAATACCTAAGCCATTGTCTCATGCTCAGGTGTGTGCGTGTGTGAGCGTGTGTGTGTTCTCGTCCTTTTAGTAAGTGTCTGAGCTAATCCAGCGGCTAAGCACCGATCAAAGATCTTTGAGCCGAAACACAGCCCTTAAACTCTATGTCTAGGCGGTTATCGTTGGCGTGATTACAGAGTTGGGTAATCTTGCAGCAAATCCTAGGTAAAGTGATTTTACATCAATTAGTTCATAAGAAAAATATGTTTTAAAGCAACATATAACACATAAGTTACAGTAAATAATATGCTTTTACTATGATAGCAACATCTATCTGAATAACATATAAAAACTATTTTAGCTCGGACATCTGCTGTATCTGTTTGTGAGTCAACTGCTTATTGCCAAATGTGGCACATTCAAAAGACAAAAACCCAAATATACTAAAATAGAAACAACAAAACAAAATAGAGAGCTACGTGATTTTGTTGTCAATCGGCGCTGCTGATTATGAAAAATCATGGCAAAAAATAAAAGAGCCAAAGGCCCCGCTGGCTTTTGTGATTGCGCTTCGGAGACTTAAAAACGGGGACTCTCTGCCATAAAATCATTTCGGCTCAACATATATCACGTACACGCACTTTCATAAAAAACTCATTCGACATTCGGCACTCAGCTCGGCATTCTGCATTTTCACTTTCAATTTCCGGGCATTTGCTAAGTTGGTTTCTTTTTTTGTTGTATTCAATCTAGCTCATTGCCGGTTTCTACCTCTCAAATTTGCCATCTATCCTGATGTTGTTTAGTTGTATCGTGTGTTTGGCTTATGATTCTTGTTATGTACTTGTATGTGGTATATTTGGTATATTTGTTTCCCTCGCTTCTTGCTCGTAATTACGGTCAAAATAATATTTTCAAACTACTACTGCTTGCAGACAGCGGCGATCCGAAAGTAAACAGCCTTAGGAAAATAAACAAATCGAACGCTACCAAATTTTTCAACTGATTGACTGACAGACCGACTGTCTAAATGACTACTGGACAATTGGACCAGTGCGCCCGCACTTTAAGATTTTTGGGCAACTGTCGATACGGTAGCCCAAGATCGTGTTATTATATGCCGACTTGACTGCTCCTCTGTTTTTATAGCCCCCAAAAAAGGGGCTAAATGGTTTTGTGGCAATGTATGTAACAAGCAGAAAGGCAAGTATCTCCGATCAAATATATATATATATATATATATATATATATATACTTATATATATATATATATATTCCTGATCAGGCACAACAGCCAAGTCGATTTTGTTGACCGTCTAAACGCGTCGATAACAACTATAGCCTCCAGATTTTGAATATAAGCTTTCCTAAGTCATAGGCAGATCAAGTATGGTTATCGATAACTCTTCCCGTTCCGTGTGCAGGGTATCTCCTAGTCGATCTGTCTCGATTTGGGTCTTCTTACTTGTTCTGCTTCAGCTTCATCATCGTGGCTTGTGTGTATTTTACTTTTGTTTTGTTTTTTTTTTCTGATGGTACCCTGGGAAAGCGTGTAACCAAATTTTGATTTTTGGCTTTGGCTACTGTTAATTTGTGCCATGGGAATATTTTGTCCATGCTAAAAACTCTTCGACAGTTTCAAGTTGATCAATTAATATATTTAGCATTTGTTTGATTAATGACTTTGACTGTTGTACAAACACACAAATATTGTTGCATTGAAATTGAGTCTGCTTGCCGATTCTCTACTCCAACATAATCGTAAAACATTGAGTTTGCGGGCTTAGAAAGCGAAAGATGAGCCAAATAAGTGAAGAATGGCCAAGCTTTACATAAGTCTGATTATACTATGAGCTATACATACACACGCACTCATATGGATACACAAATATACCGTAAAACATGCAACATAGACCTGACATCCAACTTTATTGTGCAACAGCCAAATCTAGCGGCAAATTTCCAGAGAGATAGTTAAACGCTAAAGACATGTGTATATGTATAATATATATTTAGCGAGCAGCGAGTGCAACCAGCTGTCAAAAGTGCTCACTTGTCTTAAGTAGTTGTTGCTGCTGTTGTAAGTAGTCCACTTGAGTAGTTGTTGTTGTTGTTGCTGCAGCTTTATTACTGCGGCTTTTAGCTGACTAAACAAGCTCTATAACAGCTTAATATGTCCAAGCTTACATACATATATTACAGTGCACAGCAAAAGACTCAAAAATCATAATTGTGTCTTCCTTTTAATGATGCAGGCAAAACCTTGTTTATAATTGCCTTTGAGTGTTTGGGTGTTTGTACACTAACATATATACATATATATATATATAACATCTATAAGTTTTTTGAACGAAAGCTATCAACATTGTAAATACTATATTGCAATTTTTCTTTTTCGCTTGCATTACAGTGTAGAAAAATTGTAAACAACGCTAATGTTATGGCTGACCCGAACAACAAAAAATAAAAAAATATATTTCTCAGACTTATTTACATAAAGCGCAGCTACTGGAATATATTTTTGTATGCAGTCAGGCATCAGGCAGCAGTAACAACCGGACTGTGAATAGAAGTTTAACTTAAACTAGTAGTCACTCGAGTCGAGACGCAGACATGCATAGACGTAGACTAAGACTGAGGCAGAGACGTAGAAGTAGACTGAGACTGAGACTGAGACTGCGAAAAGCCTAGCATAATAAGCTGTCTGTCGAAAATAATGCAACTTAATAAACGCAATAAAGAACGCAAAGCGGCTAAGGTGGCACGTCCCAAGCTGCCACATTGCAATGCTAGCAAGTTGGCATCTTGGCATCTAAAACGGAAAATGAGCTTGTGAGAGATAGAGAGAGAAAGAGCGAGAGAGAGATTGAGAGAGAGAGAGAGAGAGAGACTGGAACTGGAAGCCAGTTTTGGACCATGTGCCATTTCACCGCAAATCCATTTTGACATTTAAATTTGCAATTTTTGCATAAAATTATATTTATTTGTTCCATTGGCAAAAATGCAACCTTGCAACTGCTGCCGTTGCTGCTGTTGCTGCTGTTGCTGCTGATGATGTTGTTGATGTTGATGTGTACCATTCAGCTACTGACTCCAGCGACTCCAAAGACTCGGCGACTTTCTGACTGCACTGAGTGACATGGACTTCATGACGTTGACGTTTGCTGAAGTTTAATTAACAAACGTGCCAAATAATTGAAAAAGTGTGAAGATTTGACAAGTTTAAGACGCATTTAAAATGTGCATATGGCCTAGAAACCGCTTACTAACCAGATAATAGCTAGCGGCTAGCTAACAGCTAATACACTTTTACATATGGGGACAACTTTGATATTTGATTTTAATTAGTTTTTTTTTTTGTTGCAATAGTTTCTCATTTTGTTAATCATGAGCATTGCACATTAATTTAAATTGACACACGAACACTTGAGTATGTGATTAATAGAGACACACAGTTAGCCTTTTAATTACAAGTTGTTCAACGATAATTTGGTCAGGAGTTGGCCAAGAGCTCAAAATATATATATATATATATATATGTATGTATGTGTATCACGTTAAGTGGGTTTTTGGGTGTAGAGAAACACCTATCGAAAATTTAAGTTTATTTAGTTCAGGCATTTTCTGTTCATACGTAAATGGTTGAGGGTTGAGGTTATCTTCGAATTTGTAAGATTTGAATTGCAATTGCAAATGTTTTTACTCTTGAGCAAGTTTCAAATGAAAATCAATTAACATTTTTCCATGCACAATGCGGCTTACTGGGCCCAGTTGGCCCTGTCGCCACTATTGCCCGATCAACTTTGTGATCATAACTTGTCACACACACATTTCAGATCCGTCTAGAAGGATGACTGTTGTCGCCCATTCAATTTGTTAAAATAAAACTAACAACAGCAGCCCAGCCGCAGGGGCAGCAGCCAAAACAAAAACAAACCGACAAGAAAAAACAACAACAACCGACAAAAAAAAAACCAAAGACAGACAAAATTATTGAAATATTGTGACAACGAGTGTGACTGTATAAATAACTGAATGAATGAATGTTGCCTTCAATATGGACTCAGATTGTACATAGTAATAGTTATATATATATATATATATATATATTTATATATATATATCTGTGTGTGTGTGTGTGTTTGTGTATGTTTCAAAATATATCAAGCAAACACAGAAACACGCACAAATCAATAATAATGCGGTACGGTAATAGAGTAAAGAGCCTGACTGGGCACAGAGACACTGAGACCAATAACAATAATAACAAAAACAACAAGAACAACAACAATCTTATTATTTGACGCATTGTCAATGTGATCTTGATAACTGGCCCGTTCGGCATGGTACGGTTAGGTTCGGTATGGTATGGTATGGTATGGTTTGGTATGGTCTGGTCCGGCCAGGCCTGGTCGCCGTGAGTGATTTCTATTTAAATGGCTTTGTCAACGAAATTTAAAAAGCAAAAAACGACTTTAAAATTTGGGTACAGCCGCGAAATGAGCAAAGAGTGAAGAGAGATAAAAATTAATACAAATAATTGAAGAAAAAAAAAACCATAGACGATAAAAAAAAAAAAACAACAACGAAATAATAAGACGAAAAGAAGTCAATCGGAATGAATTGAAATCTCACTTAAGGTAAGGCGAGGCGACGCCAAGGCGTCACAAATGTACAAAGACTTGAATCAGTATTCGACACCCGCGTACGCCCCCGTCACCGTCACCGTCACCGTCACCGTTACCGTCACCGTCACCAACATTCAGTTCAGTTCAGTTTGGCTGAGTTGTTCAAGAAGAAATATAGAAATGGTGTGTAGGCACACTGATTTTGGGCGTGCGTCGATGTATCTATTCTAAACAATGGCACTCTGAGAGCTGAGACTGAGGCTGAGACCTGGAAGCTTTGGCTCATTCAGATAAGCTATCAAAATGTCGCGACGCGATCTTGACTTGAGTTCGAATTCATGAATTGAAACGGACCAAGTAACCTATGTGGCCATATGGATGTGGATATGGATATGGATGTGGATGTGGATATGGATGCTTGACGTGGATGTGGATGCTGGATGCTGAATGCTGGATATGAATGAATGAACGAAGTAGATTTCGTTTCAAATTGAATTTTAAATTGGTTGTGGTAGATAGTTGTTGTATATTTTCTTGTTGTTGTTTCTTTGACGTGGGCGTACATTGAAACTTGAAGTTGGGAATTTTTTCTTTCTTGCTCGGGAGGGGTAGGGTCTAGGGGTTAAGCGTCTGACTGTCTGTTGTCGGTTGGCAGTTGCCAGTTGCCAGTTGCCAGTTGCCAGCACGGCTAAAACAAATTGCCTTGCATAATGATTTGAACAGAAAACATACAAAAAACATCTATATACATATCTATGCAAATTAATAATAAGAACAATAATACAAACAGCCGCGACGAGCAACAAAAAAAAAAAAACAAAACAAAATCAGAAGAAAAATATACAAAACATGTATGAAGTTCGTATGAATATACAGCAGAGACGCTCAATGTTTTAATTTATGGCCCAGCCGCTTTGAAATTAGCTAATAAAGCGCGGCGGCAACAACAGCAATAAAAATATTAATAATAATAAAAAATTAAAAAAAAAAAACCAAAAACCAAAAACTTATCAAAATGTGTGAATAATGTGACCTGAACGGGTCCGTCGGGCAACAACAACAACAACCAACAACAACGCTTCAGTGCCGTGGAGCTGGCTAGAGACTGGGTTAGGTTCCGTATTTTTTAGTTCTGCTTTATTATTGTTTGGCGTTGCAGCACAGTAGTTTTGGGATCAGGTAGCCCCTCGCATATGATTATAGCATGTATATGCATATGCCACTTATGGAATGATGATAGTTAGTTGTTTTTGTTTTGTCTTTTACTCCTAACTCATGTTGGCCTTTGTTGCTGTTGCAGGCAGCGATCTAGCGACCTAGCGATCTATTGATTTTTTGCCCCTTGCCTAATTAACAAACAGTCCAAAAGGGGCGGCATTAATATGCCCATTTAAATTATGAAAATCCATTTTAGATTCGATGCGTTTTCAGATTCAAATTCGCTTACAACAACATGCAGCTTGCTCATTTTTGATCTTTTTTGTTTTTGTTTTGTATGCATGCAACCATACATCTTATCTTTTTAACTTTTCTATACCCTTAAACCCACAAAAAATAGGTTAAACAAGAGTTTCCTGCAAATGTATCGTACAGACCCCATTAAGTATACATTTTTGTTCAATATCAACAGTCCCGACGATCGCGTCTTTCTGATTTCTCCAGATTTGGACGATAAGCTAATAGTTTCTTGTTGTAGTTGCTTCAAATTTCGATAACCTGATAAAACTAGTATCACATCATATACACAAAAATTCGACTTTAAAATTCCAAATCCTTCCAAACAACTAACATCATTTCATCTTATTTTTCAACAAACTGTATGAGAAAGTTTTAAGATCTTTTTCAAAATTGTATCTAGTCCGCAAATTGAATACATAAGATTTTCTAGCTTTTAAGGTTTCTTTGCGTATTTACATACATGTTAATGCGTAATAGATTCTACAAGTTCAAATAGATGCAACTTGTTCAGTTTATGAAATGAACAAATACACAAATTTTTAAACACAATTGTGTAAGTCTAGTTTTAAACATTAACCTATCCGACGGTAAAGAGTTTGTTTTGCTTTATGTGTATGTGTACAGATCTAAAGTAAATATAATAACGAAGTTAAAATGATAAACCACTTTTCGGGATTTCATTGCTTCAACAACAAATTAAGACTTCTGTTTCTCATATATATATGTACTTGCAAGTATGTATTTGTAAGTTAAGGTAACATGTATAGTCCTTGCATGTCAAGTTTTACACCTCGTTGTACGCTTGTTATTGTGTATACATGATGTTATAGGATTAAACATTGTATATAGATTTACAAAATTTGTTTGTACAAATGCAAAATGCATCGGGAACATCACTCACCAAAAAAAAAAAAACAGTCACTGCTATCGAACGTCGAATATTCCAAACGAGCGAGAAAAAAATAACGTTTGCAGAGATCGGATACGATTGTGGTAGTAGTTGGTAGTATTATTATATATAGATAGATCCAATTGTTTGCGTTGGTGATATACGTTTAGTTATGCACGATGACTGCTGCCTGGCTGGGAATATATATAGTATGCACTACATGTATATTGCGAATTTGATTTAGACAACTTTAGTTATTGTGGCGGTTGAGTTATTGTTGTTATAGCCAGGTTAAGGATAATACACTTGTGGCATACACCAAAAAAAACAATGAACACTGTTTGCGTTTAAAACGAAGTATCTTCAAGAACTTTTAGCTAGCGGTTTAGCTCGTTGTTGTTGTTGTTGTTGTTGCACACGCACAAAAACAATTGTTTGTTTGCTGTGTTGTTGGTGTTGTTTTTATTCGCGTGTTGCGTTTCTTGATTTGATTTTTTGCACAAAACTATAGCGACGTCTGCTATATGATATCGAATTTGTTTTTATTATTAGTAGGTTGTGTGCGTGACACAGCAATTAACAAACGCGATGCAATATAACGGTGAACGGTAAACGATTAAGCGCTATGGACCAACAACGAAACGAACGAGCGAGCGGAGCGACGAACGCACAACCCGAGCAGCATGAATGTTACTTTGGAACTGATTTTCGTCGTGACACCTTCAAAGCGAGCAGCAGCAGCGGCGGTTACAGCGGTAACACAGCAGCGGCAAACACACAAGCAAGCAGCGACTGCGATAGCACAAGTCGTTCGACCAGTCCAATTTGTTGTTGTTGTTGTTGTTGTGCTGCCGTTTCTTCAACTCTCGTCGCCGTTGTCGTATCGGCGTAACGTCGTATATCGTCAATCGTTAGCAACAGCAACAACAACAGGCCAAGCAACTTCCTTTTTCCACGCACGCACGCATACACACACACACACACACAGATATACTATACAGTCACAAGTGCACATACGCTCTCTTGAGAGCGAGAGCGAAACATTTTAGCAATGGCTGACAGCGAAAGTTAGTCGCGTTCAGCGTTTGCAAGAGTGAGATGAGTGGATGGCGTGCAGCAGCAACTGTCTGGCTGGTTGGCAGCAAGTATTTTTGACGCTGGCAGCGACTTCGCTTTTGTCTCGCTCAACTTTGCGTGACAGCGGTGCAAGTGTGAGCGAGCGCGCTGCTTCTGGCAGCTGTATTTACCTATGTGTTATTGCTGTTTGTGTGTTTTTTTGTCGAACCACTCCCCCAATAACAATGAAGATTGCTGTTGTTGCTGCTGCTACGACTGTTGCTGGCTGTAGCTGCCTCTGACTGCCACTTCTTCGCAGCCGGTTCAAAACCAAGCAAAGCGCCAACTTTGTTGTTATTTCTTTTTTTCTTGTTGTTGTTTTTCCACAAATTATTTGATTCCTCTTTCTTGTTTTTGTTGCTGTCGCCGTTGCTGAATTTTACGCGCAATGAAATTTTAATGAAAATTATAGCCCAAACACACGCAGAACACAACTACTGCAACAACGAACACATTGTTAGTTAGCAAGACCAAAAAATATATATTTATCTACCAGCTATCTTCCAACCAAATTTGATTTTTTGGACACTAGCTTTAAAACTGTGGAAGAAACATACATGCATTCCCGTTTTTAACAACATTGGGACGTGGACTTTGGACTTTGATGCAGATCTTCTCCAATTCAACGCGTGGTGACGCTAGCTCAAAAACAGCGTAAGAGGTGGGCGTGGCATCCAAACATTTAATGCAGATTTTTGGGGAAGGTCACCAGCTATCTTACCAATAAATTTCGTGGCTCTAGCTGTTTAAATGTGTCATAAATAAGTGTGTTATCGAATTCCACCTCTAGGTGTACAGACTTTTTATCGATTTCCCAACCACCCAGTGAGAGACATTGCACAAAAGCAATATACTCCTTACCTTCGGTATTAGGGCATAAACAAATGTTTCAAATATCGTATAAATAAAAACATATATACGCTAGGTTTAAGGGAAACTCTAAGCACAAGCAAAGCATGATGTTTGTTTTTATTTCTAATTATTTTCGCAGCTGTGTCACACAATACTGAAAGGGTATTTCATATAAATGGTGCTTGTTGTTATAGTTTATAAATATTTTTAGAGTTTGTTGCTTTGTTCTTGTTTTGACTTTCTTGTTTTGACTGACAAGAATCACAAGAACAACAAAATGGCTGACATGGGCCGTCGTTGCTTAAGTTCTTTTGTTTTGCGTTCTTAGGATGAATGTACATGTTGTGACACAATTTTTTAAACGAAACTCTTAACTTAGAATATAAGTACACATAAGTACACTAGGGCGGGACGATTTGTAGCAGACCTTAAAAACACAAACATCTCATGTGGGGCGGAAAAAGACACTGCGGTCAATTTACAACAATTTTTGTTTAAGAAACTACGGTTCTTAAATCCATTTCGATACAGCGATTTTTAAGGGTATGTTTAAGACATTGTTTGTATGTATGTGTGGACAATTGCGTTTTCGTATAATGACTAAACTTTTATCTTCAATATCTGCGGTTCAAGGTTCAAGATATCTCCTAGCCAAACTTTCTCGACTAGAGTTTCGAGGCTCTGTTGTTTTAGCTGACGCGGTGAAAAAAAACAACAAGTACAACAAATCTCATCAAATGTTCATGCCAGTTTAAAATAACTGACGACAGTTTTTTTTAACTTTTCTTTTTATTAAATCACACACACACACACACACACACACATAGAAGGAAAACACGAACGAAAGCTGGCTGGAACACATTTTTTCATTTTATTTTGTTTGTCCATTTGCTTGGCTTGGCTTGAAAAAAATTGTTCGACTAATTGATGTGTATATCAAACATTTCAGAATTATCCCCGACCCTTACCATTTAAAGCAACAGAAAAACGCTGACAATAAATAATGATAACAAAAACAAAAAAATAAAAATAAAATAAAAATAGTGCTTGAAGTGCTTTTTTAAAAAAAAATCGCAGCCAATTTACTACAGGAATTGCGCCGTAATGGAGAGTATATGAACAGTAAGATAGAAAGAGACATAGAGAGAGTGAAAGAGAGAATGAGAAATAGAGAGAGAGAAATAAAGAGATTCATGATTTTTTAAAAATCGATAATTTCGTTTAATTTTTCCATCATAATTGCGAGAGGGTCAAGCTGATTATGATTTTACCCATCCAAATCATAGCCAAAATTTGTGTTTTAGAAAAGTCTTGCAATTTAAAAAAAAAAAAATCGTGATTTGACTTTATAATTCTGTACACTTGAATATTGTTAAGTGATTTTGTGTATCATATCCAACCCCATGAATTATACGTGTATATATTTTGGCTTAGCATTGCTGGCTTAGTCAATATAGCCATGTCCAGGTCAAGGTTTTATTTTTTGTTGCAGTTGGGTTGTTTGTTAAAATCGTCTAGATCAGATATACCTGCCATACAAATGCAAGACCTTCAAAAGAATTTACTATAACAAGTGTAAGTGTATACAATATTCGACGAAGATAGCTGCCTTACTTGTTTTTTCTTTTTGCAATCATCAACATAGTAATTAATAAAACTCAAATGTGAAAATTATAATGTAGTAGATATATTTAGGAATATGATTGTTTTCCAATGGTCTGCTTTTATTTAAAACAAGTCTTCGAAACTCCTGCGCTTAATATACATTTGCAAATAATCGTAGGACCCTTTCGCTTTCAACCAAGAAGACCCAGAACTTAGAACAAAGATTAAGGCGGAAGAAACTGCCATTACTATATAATTTGAGCTTGCGATGCTATTCAAGAAACTATGCACACTATAGGGTGTATGATGCTCTTTTTTATGCGTTACACATTTTGTGACAAAATAATTATGCAAGTTAATACTTAACAAACTTTGCCTCAAAGATACGGTAACGTTGTATAATAGAAGTACGTTTATGAGCTTTCAACTTTGAACAATTTTCATCAATTGTGCAGAAGTATGTATCTGTATTTATATGTGATATTCTTTAACTAAAGTTTTTCAAAGTGCGGCTTTTATACAATACTTTTATTTATTTTCACAGACAGTGTTCGACTGGAAGATATGCTGTAAATAACATGCATATATACATATAAAGCCGAAAGTTTCTCTATTTTGTGGCAGATTCCATTACTTCAGTGCGGAACAAACAAAAATTACAACAAACATAATCAATATGAATGCAGCTATTGAAATGAAAAACAAGAAAGAACAACATGTGCGTCAATATAAAATGAATTGTTTCCAGCTTGAATGGCCTCTTAGATAAACAATGAATGCACGTACATTTAACAACATTCTTTCTGTACTTTTTACATAGCACATTCAAACACAACTTCAAAAAACATCATTTTTTTCTGAACACGTTTTTAATGGGTACAGGATATTGGCCGAACTGAAAGCTTTTGCATGTGTGGGCATATATGATTGTGTGCTTGTGTGTGTGTATGCTTGTGTGTTATACTTGTCGTTTAAGTTGTTGTTGCATGTGTGCAGGATTCGACGCCATTGCCCTGCACGTTTTAAAGGCGACAGTTTTGATTGCAAGCACGAAAGGAGCGCAAATGGTGAATAAAGGTAAGATAGAGATGTGACACACAATATGTATCGTAATATATATATGTATATATATTTATATGTGTGCGTGTGTGAGTATTTGTTGATGTGTGGGTGTTTGGCTACTGCACAACAATAGCAACAATAACAACAGCAACCAGCAGCGACTTAAAACTCAACCGCCAGAGCGCTGATTAACAATAATTCGTTTGTCAGATATTTTAAAACTACTTGCAGCATGCCACTCATACTTCTTTTTCGTTTTTTTTTTTTTTTGTATTGCTGTTGCACATTCATTAGGCGCTGTTGTAGGCGCGTGTGCTGACTTCAGTTGAAAGTTGCGAGCCAGTAAATTTCATTAGCGCCTGAGACGTTGTTTTTTATTGTCTAAAGCAAGTTAAGCTGCTGCGGGGCGACGACTCAGCAGGAGTGTGGCATAAATATCATGATTTAGTTGCATATAACAAGCAGCAGCATCAGCATCAGCATCAGCAACAGTTGCAAATGTTTGATATGGCGTTATGTCTACGTATACGTAATATTTGATGTCTTGCCATGGCAACCCATTCTATGATGATTGCAAATTAAACAGCACTTGATAATGAGAAATGGAAGCTCACAACAGGAACATAAAAATTGTTGATAATCCTTTTTAAACTAACAAGCATTACCTCACTTGCTTCAACCTACTTAAATAACTTTAAGTAATATATGTTTCCAATAGATAGTTGATATCAATTGCAATATGAAATAATTTATCTCAATGGAATACTTATATTGTACATTTTCTTTTAAATTTATAAAAACAGTTTATTTTTTTTTTTAATCTTGCAGGTGGTTTTAATTAATATCATTATTTTGAGTAAAGTAAATGTGTTAGCCTCAAAGCATTTGGCTAAGCTGAATTTGGAGTGAAGAGTGTAATAAATACTGCTTTAAAATAGAGCACGCATGAATAATAGACAAGTAATTTATTTATGGATAAGATAAGGATTGTCAACGCAACAGAGCTGATGCTCAGCAAGCGTTAACCTAAGGGCGTCTTTTTAATGGAAATGTTAATGGTGCAAGTAGACGCAAGTGGCAAACCAAAGAAAAAAAAGTGGAAAACCAGGTGACATCCTCCTTTCTTTGCAACGGCAAATGGAAATTTACTTAGTCCAGGGATTCTTTCGTGTTCGTTCATTAAAAGACTGTGGCTCCGAAGACATAATGCTTATACAAAGGATCAATGCAGCTGGTTCAGAAGGGGCGGGAAAGCAGGCGGTCTCAGCGGTCAGAGGAACGAAGGCAAAAAGCCTTGCTCGGGGTTCGGAGACCACCGTCGTGCGTTCATAATAATGATAATGGTTTACTTATATTTTTTTGATGGTTTTATGATGCGGTTAAGCGCTCAAAACCGCAAAGTGACCGGCGCGCGACCTGTGCTGACGACGAGAATGAGGATGACAAAAACAAAGCATAGAGACGAAAGCAACACTCAAAAGAGTCTCACGTAAGCTGTACAAGTCTCGGCAATGTCGTGGCCCAAGACAAGGGTAGGGGCAGGAGCAGGACCAATAGCAGCTACCTGTCACCCAGTTTCAGTCTAAGCCTACGTACCGGGTACGAGTCCATTGCAAAGAACGCGCGACCTAGCTAAAATAGCTAAAGGATTAACCGCATTCCAAGCGGTTTCGTTTTTGGTTTTGGGCTAGGACTTGGGCTTGGGCTTGGGCCAGCAACTTGACGACCTGCGAATTGAGTTAAGTTGAGCATCGAAAAGCGCTGCGGTTAGCAGGATAAGCGCCTTAATCGCGTTCATTGTTTCAGGGCAGGCCAAAGTATAAGGAAACAATAAAAATGCGAACGCATTAATCTCAGACTCAGCGTAGCGCTCTCGCATCGCAACAGGAGTAGTCGCTGAAGTAGTCGCTAACAGCAGTAGGTGTGAGGAGCGATCGCAGTCGCAGTTGCAGTCGTGCTACTCCAATTGCGAACAGCCCTTATTATTACCTGAAGCACGAGGTGATTATGAGTTTATGATCTCTCCCTGCTTTTCTTGAGAGTGTGAGGTAGCTGTTGAGAAATTTAACTGGAAGCCGCTAACAGCATCAGCAGCAGCAGCCGCAATCGATAGTCAGACAGCTTTACGCCTTTGTCAAATCCGTGCTGACTAAATAAGCTGAGCTCCCACCAAAAACGCAGCAGCAACAAGAACAGCAGAAGCTACTTGAGCTCACGGATTCATTGTTTTTTTTTTTTTTTTTGTAATTGAAACCATGAGCACAGGCTAGTGAACCATAGCCAGTGTTAGAGCGTGTCCAGGCCCATCTCCATATACCAGCAGATTCAGTTGCATCCCGCTCGATAGCTAAGCAAAACAGCATGCAACAACATTGACGATTATCAGCGATTATCACGTTTTCGATAATAAGATTTTGTTTTATGATTTCATCAGCTTTTCGTCAGTTTTTACCCCTTGCGCCTGAATCTCCGCCTTTTTAATACCCTAAACCTATTGAAAATGGGTAAAAAGGGTTTGATGGTTTTGTGCAAATGTTTGTAACTGACAGAAGGAATCATATCCGACCCCATAAAGTATATATATTATTTATCAGCATTAACAGCCGATTCGATAAAGCCCGATATAAACGTTTCCCGTTTCCGATATTTGATCAATACCAATAAAATCTTGAGTTTGGAAAACTTTGAAACGGCGTAGTCAAATTAAAAACAATCTGTGAAATTGTAATTGAAATCGGTTGAGAAACACCGGAGATATGAAACATTAAAGTTAAGTCAAGTCTGCATTATGCGCGTACACACACACACACATACTTGCAACAACTGACTGTACGCGTTAAGTATTGGGTTCAGGGTATCTTTTAGTCGGAATTATTCGACTAGAGCCTTTTTACTTGTTTGTTTTGGTTTTTGTTTTTCCCCCTTTTTGCTCGTTGTTTAAGGGCGGTTCAGAGAACTGGGCTAGCAATTAAGTTATGTCAATCCACTTGCCATATGGCTCTGGAGAACGTGAAATGTCTCGCGATAGTTGTGAGTCTGAGTCCTGGGTTTTATTCTGAGATTTGAGCTGCAAATTAGCCGTTGTGTTTGTTTTGGGTGGTTGAATGCCGCATTTGAACGTTAAGCGATAATTTATTGAATGAAACGTTCTCAAGGGTTCATTAGTATATCCTCCAAGCGCACCCCAAGGCGTGTTGCGAATTATAAGTCACTTGCTTATATATTAACAAATTTAAAAGGCCAACATTCATTAAATTAAAACAAGTAAGGAAGGTTATCGGTATGCCAAATATTATAAACACCTCAGCTTTATACACTTGAAGAGTGTATACAAATTTTTTCATGAAATGTGGTACGCATGGAAGGAAGCATATCCCACCTTATAAAGTACATAAATATGTATATATATATATATATATATATATATGTATATATATATATATATAAAGCCGAGTCGATATAGCCTTGTCCGTCTGTCCGTCTATAAGAGCTAGAGACTTCAGAATTGGAACATAAGCTCACCTAATCTCTAGGCAGTACAAGTAAGGTTAAAATGTTCAATAACTCTTCCCGTTTCCGATATACATATGGGATCGATAACACCAAAATCTTGAAATTGGATAACTTTGAGATAACGTTTGAAACATTAATAACAAGTAAGAAGGCTCTAGTCGAGCAATCCCGACTAGACGATACCCTGATCCCTATACTTAACGCGTACAGTCAGTGCTTGCAAGTATGTGTGTGTGTATGTATGCGCTTACTGTGTACTGCATACAAAACTTCAATGTCCCATATCTCCGGTGTTTATTATCCGATTTCGATAATTTCACAGGTTGTCATTATTTTGTTTTATAATTCAAATTGTATCTCAAAGTTTTCCAAATTCAAGATTTTGTTGTTATCGATCCCATGTGTATATCGGAAACGGGAAGAGTTATCGAAAATCAAAAACAAACTTGTACTGCCTAGAGACTAGGCGAGCTTAAGTTTTAAATCTGGAGTCTCTAGCTCTTATAGTCTCTGAGATCGACGCGTTCATACATACAGACGGACAGACGGACAGACGGACGGACGGACAGACGGACAGACGGACATGGCTATATCGACTCGGCTGTTGATGCTGATCAAGAATATATATACTTTATGGGGTCGGACATGTTTCCTTCTGCCTGTTACATACTTTTGCACAACTTCATTATACCCTTTTTCCCATTTTTAATGGGATCAGGGTATAAAAATAATGACATTCTGTAAAATGTTTATTGCAATCGGTTGAGAAACACCGGAGATATTGAACATTGAATTTGAGTATGCAGTATGCACGTTAAAGTAAGTACTGACTACACGCTTAAAGTACAGGGTTCGGGGTATCGTCTAGTCGGGATTTCAATTGCGTCTAATCTTGTGTCAATGACTTGTTGTTGTTTGCTCGCTGTAAGCGCCAGTTTCTCGAAATTTTCTCAAAAAAATTTATTTACGCCTCTGCCTGCGTTATATGCCAAAAGGCGCTAGTATGCAAAGACTATTTGATGAAACAACAATAACGCACATTTTCATATGTAATAAGGAAATTAAAAGATAACTGCCTACTCTTGATTGGCGAAAAACGTCAGTACCAAACAAGCTAACAATAATGAAATGCAAATATTTACATTAAAAGAAAACAAATGTCAATGAATGGGTTCAAAAATATTCAGAATCCGGTATTGGAGCCTACGAATTTTCGGCCAAAGGTTCGGAACCGAACCCTGAACCTTTTTTCAGGGGTTTGCAGCTCTGGTTTTAGCACTGTTACTATTTTGTCTTAGTCTTGTACACTGACAATAAATCTGTTCACTCCAGTGCAAATTCCAGAACATTCGTTCGCAATAGTCTGCTAGTTTTCTGAATTTAATAACGATTTTCTTAATTCAATAAACTAAAACCGCCGTTCTTATTTTAAAAACGAAATAGTCTTGAAATTTGAAGATATTCATTTTTTTCTTTAAGAAGTCTGGAAAACAAGAACGAAATCAGTCGATAACAACCATTCGTTAAACCAAATGCTTTATAACATTCTAAAGGAAATTTCTCATATATTTAATGCTGGGAGACAGCAGCGAGGCGGAAAAGCGTGGCAGCATAAGACAAACATTCTCATGCAGCAAGAAATATTAGAATTATGACTTAAATTAATTTGTAAATCTTAGGGTATATAAAAAACAATTAACTTTGATGGGAATCGAACGTTCACAAAGCGGAGGCTCTTCGGGTGTTGCCGAACATATTTCGTTTGCAGTTTAGTCTTATGTCAACCAAACAAACTTCGGCTCAGCTTCGTGAGTTATTTTCTTTTTAATACCCTGATCCCATTAAAAATGAGAAAAAGGGTATAATGGTTTTGTGCAAAAGTATGTAACAGGCAGAAGGAAGCATCTCCGACCCCATAGAGTATATATATTCTTGATCAGCATCAACAGCCGAGTCGATATAGCCATGTCCGTTTGTACGTCCGTCTGTCCGTCCGTATGTATGAGCCAACCGATCTCAGAGACTATAAGAGCTAGAGACTCCAGATTTGGAACTTAAGCTCGCTTAATCCCTAGGCAGTACAAGTTTGTTATTCGATTTTCGATA
>JAWNNW010000865.1:0-14527 GCA_035044465.1 Scaptomyza tumidula | reverse complement strand
ATAGATATTAAACAAGTAAGAAGGCTCTAGTCGAGATATCCCGACTAGACGTTACCCTGATCCCTATACCTTCCGCGTACAGTCAGTGCTTGCAAGTATGTGTGTGTGTGTGTACGCGCATACAGCATAGTGAATACAAAACTTCAATGTCCCATATCTCCGGTGTTTATTATCCGATTTCGATAAAAATTTCACAGATTGTCATTATTTTGTTTTTTAATTCAAATTGCAACTCAAAAATTCAAGATGTTTTTATTATCGATCCCATGTGTAAATCGGAAACGGGAAGAGTTATCGAAAATCGGAAAGAAACTTGTACTGCCTAGGTATTAGGCGAGCTTAAGATCCAAATCTGGAGTCTCTAGCTCTTATAGTCTCTGAGATCGGTTTGCTCATACATACAGACGGACAGACGGACATGGCTATATCGACTCGGCTGTTGATGCTGATCAAGAATATATATACGTTATAGGGTCGGAGATGCTTCCTTCTACATGTTACATACTTTTGCACATCTTCATTATACCCTTTTTCCCATTTTTAATGGGATCAGGGTATAAAAAGGCATTCGCCTATAAATGGACATAACTTTACATTTACTGCAATTGAGATGCAGTAAATTTACTCTGCACCAAGTTTGAAAATTGTCTAAGTCACTTTGCAGTCTATGACCAGACAGAAGACTTGCAGCTGGCATGCATAATTTCACATCATCAGCGTACATCAGCACCCGTGAGTGGTTTATTAAGGACGGAAGGTCGTTTATAAGAAGTGTAAATAATAAAGATGACTACCTTGCGGAACACCAGAAGTGACCTGGACCGCTTATATACTTCAGCATTACTGCTTTCGGACAGACGCATACCCAAACAGCAGTAAACGGCTACTTGAGCGGATATTTCCGTACTCGAAATGAATTTGTGACCTATATTTTGTAACTTTTAACTTTTGCTTAATTCTTACTTTTCCCCTACTAACGTCACTTAATGCATCACGCATTAATTTGGAAAAACCTCTCGGGGACTTGTTAATATAATTAACAACGTAACTGCAGCATAAGTTGGAGAAGATGAGTATTGTAAGCGTTAAGCTTAGCGTTCGCTTTAAAAATATGTTGGGCTTCTTAATACTCGTCCGGACTAAGCCTCTTTCTAAAATAACCACTATGATCGCGAAGAGCGAAAACAAATGATTCAGAAGTGCGGGGTGTTTCGTTAGCATTTTCTTTATCAATATATTGGCGAACACTACTTTGCTTTTTGCTATAGCTATAAAAAACAGCAAAATCAGCTAAGCATAAATTTTCTAAAGCGATGGGGCGCTGAACATAATGATCTATAAGTCCTAGTTGTCTATTGAGTCAACGGGTAAATTTTGTAAATGGGCCCTAGACTTAAGGATTCTAACCCGTTGCTCTGACAATGAAGTATTAATATTATAATTGGACGTAGATGTACTAACGGACAGTACATTCAAGTGGCCCAACGATACCAAGCACCGGCTTGTTATTGCGCGGACCCACGCACAAAGCTACCCACCTCCCGCCCATCCGACCGAGGGGCGCACCGCGTAACGTGGGGTTACGATGATCGCGAACATGTAGACAAATGACATAACACAATTGTTTTTAGTAAGCATGCACAAGTGGTACTATTTATAAGGTGGGAAAGATCGTTATATAAGGAACATAAGATCCCAAAAGGGCTATGACTAGCATAGTTAGAATAACAAGCATGCCGGGCTATGGGTAAAAAATTTCTACTAGTCTAATGGGTACTGCAAAGTTAATTTGGTTAATTAGTACGAGGGAATCTATTTCACCATGTATTAATTTGTGAACAAAGGTAATAAGTAAGAGAGGGAAGATTTATTTATAAAAGTCTACTGTGGTAATCAGGTAAGTTAGTACTATTATCCCAGTTAAGACCCCGAAGGGCAAAGAGTAAAAAATTTTTGGTACCGATTCTATTCTATCCTGATGAATCCTGTATTTGGTATACCATTTATATTCGAGAATCGGTCGAACAAGAGACTTATAGAGAATTCCTTCGACCAGCGCCTTATGAACCCCAAGGCACTTGTTGCTCGATTTGTGATTGACGCAATATGTTTGTCAAACTTAAGCTTTGGGTCCATTAGGATACCCAGATCCTCAACCAAATCAATCCGATCAAATGGTAGGTTATCCAGAATATAGATATTAAAAAAAGGCATTCGCCTATAAATGGACATAACTTTACATTTACTGCAATTGAGATGCAGTAGATTTACTCTGCACCAAGTTTGAAAATTGTCTAAGTCACTTTGCAGTCTATGACCAGACAGAAGACTTGCAGCTGGCATGCATAATTTCACATCATCAGCATACATCAGCACCCGTGAGTGGTTTATTACAGACGGAAGGTGGTTTATAAAAAGTGTAAATAATAAAGATGACTACCTTGTGGAACACCAGAAGTGACCTGGACCGCTTATATACTTCAGCATTACTGCTTTCGGACAGACGCATACCCAAACAGCAGTAAACGGCTTCTTGAGCGGATATTTCCGTACTCGAAATGAATTTGTGACCTATATTTTGTAACTTTTAACTTTTGCTTAATTCTTACATTGCCCCTACTAACCTCACTTAATGCATCACGCATTCATTTCGAAAAACCTCTCGGGGACTTGTTAATATAATTAACGACGTAACTGCAGCAAGCATAGGGATTTAATATAAACTGAATATCAATGTTGGCTCGCTGCAGTTGGAGAAGATGAGTATTGTAAGCGTTTAGCTTAGCGTTCGCTTTAAAAATATTTTGGGCTTCTTAATACTCGATACTTAAGTTGATCGCAGGACAAAAAATGATTTAAATCACTAAAACGGTATATACTTTCGCGATCAAACGGAAATTATAATAGGGTCTGAATTTTTTCAAAATTCTTGCGATGCGCTTCTATATTTTCAGCATCGTCTTCTAACGGAACAAGTAAGAAGGCTCTAGTTGAGATATCCCGACTAGACGATACCCTGATCCCTATACTTCACGCGTACAGTCAGTGCTTGCAAGTATGTGTGTGCGTGCGTACGCGCATACTGCATACACAACTTTAATGTCCCATATCTCCGGTGTTTATTATCCGATTTCAATCAATTTCACAGATTGTCATAACTTTGTTTTATAATTCAAATGGCATCTCAAAGTTTTCCAAATTCAAGATTTTGTTGTTATCGACCACATGTGTATATCGGAAACTGGATGAGTTATCGAAAATTGAAAACAAACTTGTACTGCCTAGGGATAAGGCGAGCTTAAGTTCCAAATCTGGAGTCTCTAGCTCTTATGGTCTCTGAGATCGACGTGTTCATACATACGGACGGACAGACGGACATGGCTATATCGACTCGACTGTTGATGCTGATCAAGAATATATATACTCTATGGGATCTGCTCTAAAGAGACGGGCCTTCTCATTAAAATTTAAATTTGAGACTAATTCTTCACTAATTTCTACCTTGTCAACGTTTTTCTTAAGCAAAACCAAAAGCTCCGTCTACCTAGTTTCAGCTGCTGAGAACGTCATAAAAAATGTCGGAAGACCAAACTGCCTAATCACAGCCATAACTTTTTCTTTCTCCGACTCCCAGTGAGCGGGCGACGTGCGAATACCTTTCAAAACCCTGAAGCCATCATCGTGGCGAATTAAATTTTCTATATGCTCTTCGTTGAGAGCGTTTGCTGCGGAAATGCCTTGAGTGGCGCTGTGCTTACGTAAACAAATGGACGTATTGTTTCTAATATTAATCATCTCTAACTTTTTAACCTCTCCTATCGAAATTCCTAAGCTCAGACCTAACTATGGTTGTAAAACTTTCTGTGCAATTTTTTTTAATACCAGCAAATATTGTTGGGAAGGCTAGTTCCTCGGAGTCATAATCAGCAATCATATCCTGGGCTTCTCCAGGTGCAAATACAATTCTTTGCACCGCTACATTTTCAGAAGGGACGTTTTCTAATAATGTTTCCTGACCTCCGGTTTCGGAGGCAGCAGCAGCTAACAAACAATTTAAACATGTAAATCATAAACCTTACGTAACTTATAACGTAACTTATGCGCATCACTAGTTGTCGTCTTTGCCTTCCACTAATTGTCTTCTCTGCCTAACACTTCGTCTGGCTGCTTGGCATCGCTCATCTAGTTCTCTCGCGCAGACTCTTTTATACATTCGCTCGGTATAGTTCGCTACAAAAGCTAAGCTTTAATTACTACTAAAACCACCAATCTAATTGTGCAAATATTAATAAACAAACGAAAGAAATTATTGTAAAGCTATTTTGTTTTCAATATACTAAAATTTACCACAAACATTTAAATTTCGAACATAGGTGAACACAAAATAGTGTCTCCTCAAAGCATACGGGATTCAAACATTCTTCTATATTATTCTCCTCATTTGTGGAGCTTTGATCAAATCTTTCTATTAGATCTGAAACTAAGTCCCTATCTTCTGCTGATGCAACAAAGGAAAATGTGTCAGACGAAAAAGCTGTGTTTACTAAAAATCGGATTGCATGAGCAATTTTCGAAGGCCTAATGGATTCGGCCGTGAAGACCCTTGAGGTGTATCTGAAAAACCTCGGCTTCATTGAACGCCCGTGGAAATGACATTACAACATTAGCTACGGGAATTGGTAGACTGACCACTGCTCCCTTAATGGCGTTTTGACGGCCATATCCTAAAGACTTAATCACAAAAGGAAGACGTGGGTAAATAAGCCGTTCCTCTAGAGGCGTTAAGCCTTTTAAACAATCGGGAAGATCCGGAAAATCTACACATTTGTTATTGAAGCCTTTAGCTTCTAGCCTAACTTTATGCTCCTGCTACATGTCTTACAAAATATAAACCTATTATTGCAGGAAGGGAAGTGTGCAGAAAGACTTAAAATATCGAGATATTTTATCCACTTGATGTGGAAACCCCAAACCTTTGCAATAAATGCAAACCTGGTCAGGGTGTTGTCTGCACCTTGTTCGACGCAAAGTGTTCTGTCCGTGTTCGTCAGCCCTATATTCAGGGTTTTGTCGGCGCCTTGTTCGATGCGAAGTGTCTGCTATATGCTATCTGTCCTTGTTCGTCAGCACTATAATCATGGTCTTGACGGCGCCTCGTTCGACGCGAAGTGTTACTTAATTGTTCTTGTTGCCTAACTATACTATTACTTCTATTTAATTCTTGACGTTCCCTATTCCTAATCCTCTCAGAACGTCTAAATTCTTCATTATCCCTACGCTACCTACTCGCTGCTGATAATCTATTTGCCCTAGGCATAGTTAGTCAAAATTTAGTATGGGGGGAAAAAATTGGTGTACAAAGCTGTATGGCTAAAGCTTAATTTCTATAAAGTTGCAAAAAACAATATATGTATATACTATATATATATATATCTATATATCTTAAATAACTAATATTTCAAATCGAAAAAAAATTCTTGAAAAAAGACTGAAAGATATTTGAAAATAAAAATCAAAATGGACTTGTGATTTTCCAAAATTCCAGAAAATTTCTGGACACAATCAAAAAACCTTATTATTTTGCTTATTTTAGCATGTAAGCAGGTTAGTAAGTTCAATTGTTGTATAGCGAATGTACTAGAGGCTTGTCAAAGAGGTAGCGCATGAACTCATTTAAACCCATTTGCCTTTTAAGATCAGGTACTAAAGGGTCATATAAAGCAGGCCATAAATTGATTCATAACCGAACACAACGTTTGTTAGAACAAACTGAAAAACCCCGACCTTTTTAATGTCTATATACCTGTACACAAATAATTTAAGTTACCTGCGCAGCAGTTATGAACTTATTATGCACGCGTAATATTCTGCCCATAAACATGCCTGCATATGCAAGCTGCTTGTTGGCATCTTTGATCAATACAAATTTACGAATTGGTATAACTTCCAAGTTTCTTAACCGATTTTGATGAAATTTTCATAGGTGGTCAATATCATGTCAATTAATCATTAACAATCAATGAATATTGAAATTTTGATTCAGGATTTTGTTGTTATCGATCACAAGTGTATATCGGAAACGCGAAGAGTTATCGAAAATTGCAAACAAACCAGCTTCCAAATATGGAGTCTCGAGCTCCTATGGTCTCTGAGATCGACGCGTTCATACATACGGACAGACAGACGGACCGACGGACATGTCTATATCGTCTCAGCTTTTGATGCTGACTAAGAATATATATACTTTATGGGGTCGGAGATGCTTCCTTCTGCCTGTTACATACTTTTGCACATAAACATATACCCTTATTACCCATTTTTAATGGGTTCAGGGTATAAACAAGTAAGAAGGCTCTAGTCGAGATATCCCGACTAGACGATACCCTGATCCCTATACTTTACGCGTACAGTCAGTGCTTGCAAGTATATATGTGTGTGTGTGTACGCGCATACTGCATAGTGCATACAAAACTTCAATGTCCCATATCTCCGGTGTTTATTATCCGATTTCAATAAAATTTTCACAGATTGTCATTATTTTGTTTTATAATTCAAATTGCATCTCAAAGTTTTTCAAATTCAAGATTTTGTTGTTATCGATCCCATGTGTATATCGGAAACGGGAAGAGTTATCGAAAATCGGAAACAAACTTGTACTGCCTAGGGATTAGGCGAGCTTAAGTTCCAAATCTGGAGTCTCTAGCTCTTATAGTCTCTGAGATCGACGCGTTCATACATACAGACAGACGGACAGACGGACAGACGGACATGGCTATATCGACTCGGCTTTCGATGCTGAGCAAGAATATATATACTTTATGGGGTCGGAGATGCTTCCTTCTACCTGTTACATACTTTTGCACAACTTCATTATACCCTTTTTTCCCATTTTTAATGGGATCAGGGTATAAAAAATAATGATAATAAAAAAATTAAAAGTCAGGAAGTCAGGAAGAGAAGCATCGATCGAAGGCAAAATCAATGGTGTGAATCAGTGAAAGGCGAAAGCAAGGCGACTTAGGTAGCTGCTTTGTGTGCGTGGATCTTCATCGGCCATTGTGGATCTTTAAAATAACTATTATGTGAAATAGGTGGGTTGCTGGTTATTTTCCCTTGAGTTGCATGGCTGCAAGAAAAATTCCAGTAGAAAATAAAAAGTTATGATATGTCGCTGTATTAATTGTTTGTATATATTGTTTTATTTTGTTGATGCCGACTGCCGCAGGTGACCTAGGGCCGAGTCTGCGCCCAACGGGAATACGCAAAGCGTAATAAGACAAACAACTACAGCGCATGATGATTGTCGTTTATGTGACGCACTTAATATCCTTTGTTACAATATTGAATTTATGTCAATAAAAATGGGTAAAAGGGAATTATGGTTTTGTGCAAAAGTATGTGTCATGCAAAAGGCAGCAACTCCGACCCCATAAAGTATATATATGCTTGTTCAGTATCAAAAGTCGGTCCGTCCGTCCATCCGTTCGTCTGCCAATATCCAGCCCATGCACATATTTACTGATTAACATAATAGAATGATAATGTTCACGTGTACGAATTTCATCAAAATCGGCAAAGAAACTTAGAAGTTATAGCAATTCGTATATTTGCATTGATCAAGGACCACAGCAACAGGCAGCTTGCAGATGTAGGCATGTATGATGAGTGCAGCATAGTACACGTGCAAAATAGTACACACAACTGCCGCGCAGGTAACTTAAATAATTTGTGGCCAGGTATATAGACACATTGAACAGTTGTGTTTGGTAATGAATTAAATTATGGCCGGACTAAGCCTCTTTCTATATATAACCACTACGATCGCGAAGAGCGAAAACAAATGCTTCAGAAGTGTGGGGTGTTTCGTTAGCATTTTCTTCATCAATATATTGGCGAACGCTACTTTGCTTTTTGCTATAGCTATAAAAAGCAGAAAAATCAGCTAAGCATAAATTTTCTAAAGCGATGGGGCGCTGAACATAATGATCTATAAGTCCTAGTTCAAATATGTCTATTGAGTCAACGGGTAAATTTTGTAAATGGGCCCTAGACTTAAGGATTCTAACCCGTTGCTCTGACAATGAAGTATTAATATTATAATTGGACGTAGATGTACTAACGGACAGTACATTCAAGTGGCCCAACGATACCAAGCACCGGATTGTTATTGCGCGGACCCACGCACAAAGCGACTCACTTCCCGCCCATCCGACCGAGGGGCGCACCGCGTAACGTGGGGTTACGACGATCGCGAACATGTAGACAAATGACATAACACAATTGTTTTTAGTAAGCATGCACAAGTGGTACTAGTTATAAGGTGGGAAAGATCGTCATATAAGGAATATAAGATCCGAAAAGGGTTATGACTAGCATAGTTAGAATAACAAGCATGCAGGGCTATGGGTAAAAAATTTCTACTAGTCTAATGGGTACTGCAAAGTTAACTTGGTTAATTAGTATGGGGGAATCTATTTCACCATGTATTAATTTGTGAACAAAGTAATAAGTAAGAGAGGGAAGATTTATTTATAAAAGTCTACTGTGGTAATCAGGTAAGTTAGTACTATTATCCCAGTTAAGACCCCGAAGGGCAAAGAGCAAAAATTTTTTTTTTACCGATTCTATTCTATCCTGATGAATCCTGTATTTGGTATACCATATATATTCGAGAATCGGTCGAACAAGAGACTTATAGAGAATTCCTTCGACTAGCGCCTTATGGCACTTGATGCTCGATTTGTGATTGACGCAATATGTTTGTCAAACTTAAGCTTTGGGTCCATTAGGATACCCAGATCCTCAACCAAATCAATCCGATCAAGTGGTAGGTTATCCAGAATATAGATGTTAAAAAAAGGCATTCGCCTTTAAATGGACATAACTTTACATTCACTGCAATTGAGATGCAGTAAATTTACTCTGCACCAAGTTTGAAAATTTTCTAAGTCACTTTGCAGTCTATGACCAGACAGAAGACTTGCAGCTGGCATGCATAATTTCACATCATCAGCATACATCAGCACCCGTGAGTGGTTTATTACGGACGGAAGGTGGTTTATAAGAAGTGTAAATAATAAAGGTGACTACCGCTTGTGGAACACCAGAAGTGACCTGGACCGCTTATATACTTCAGCATTACTGCTTTCGGACAGACGCATACCCAAACAGCAGTAAACGGCTTCTTGAGCGGATATTTCCGTACTCGAAATGAATTTGTGACCTATATTTTGTAACTTTTAACTTTTGCTTAATTCTTACATTGACCCTACTAACCTCACTTAATGCATCACGCATTAATTTGGAAAAACCTCTCGGGGACTTGTTAATATAATTAACGACGTAACTGCAGCAAGCATAGGGATTTAATATAAACTGAATATCAATGTTGGTTCGCTGCAGTTGTAGAAGATGATTATTGTAAGCGTTTAGCTTAGCGTTCGCTTTGAAAATATTTTGGGCTTCTTAACACTCGACCTAAGTGCTTTTATATAGCAATCATAAGTTAGGTTAAGTTGATCGCAGGACAAAAATTGATTGAAATCACTAAAACGATCTATACTTTCGCGCATACTGCATACACAACTTTAATGTCCCATAAATCCGGTGTTTATTATCCGATTTCAATCAATTTCACAGATTGTCATAATTTTGTTTTATAATTCAAATTGCATCTCAAAGTTTTCCAAATTCAAGATTTTGTTGTTATCGATCCCATGTGTAAATCGGAAACAGGAAGAGTTATCGAAAATCGGAAAGAAACTTGTACTGCCTAGGGATTAGGCGAGCTTAAGTTCCAAATCTGGAGTCTGTAGCTCTTATAGTCTATGAGATCGACGTGTTCATACATACAGAAGGACAGACTGACAGACGGACATGGCTATATCGACTCGGCTGTTGATGCTGATCAAGAATATATATACTCTATGGGGTCGGAGATGCTTCCTTCTGCCTGATACATACTTTTGCAGAAAACCATTATACCCTTTTTTCCCATTTTTAATGAGATCAGGGTATAAAAATAATCTCTGTTTGGGGCATTGGAGGTTATGGAATACCGAATCTACAAATCTGTTTTCTCCTAACTTCGCGCCTACATGACTGCCCACGGTTGTGGATTTGGTACTCTAAAAATGAAGCACCATCCGGGTTAGTTGTATCAGTTGAGATAAACTGATCAATAAATGAATGGTTGATTCATAATTGATGTCAAGCTTAGGGGCATCTTTCAGCCAAAACATGCCATGAATATGTGGTGAGCTTCTTTGCTGAAACTCGACTCGCCAATAATATTTAGTGACCCTATAACTACCGAATACGCCGCCCTCCTTCTTCATAAGTTTTAGAAGCTGCCTAAATCGAAAATAAAAATACCTAGCACAAGTTACAGGATCTACTTTAATGAGACGGGCCTTATCATTAAAATTTAAATTTGAAGCTAATGCTTCACTTATTTTTACCTTGTCAACGTTTTTCTTAAGCAGAACCAAGAGCTCCGTCTAGCTAGTTTCAGCTGCTGAGAACGTTATAAAAAATGACGGAAGACCAAACTGCCTAATCATAGCAATAACTTTTTTTTCTCCGACTCCCTGTGAGCGGGCGACGTGCGAATACCTTTGAAAACCCTGAAGCCATCATCGTTGCGAATTAAATTTTCTATATGCTCTTCGTTGAGAGCGTTTGCTGCGGAAATGCCTTGAGTGGCGCTGTGCTTACGTAAGCAAATGGACGTATTGTTTCTAATATAAATCATCTCTAACTTTTTAACCTCTCCTATCGAAATTCCTAAGCTCAGACCTAACTCTGGTTGTAAAACTTTATGTGCATTTTCTTTTAATGCCAGCGAATATTGTTGGGAAGGCCAGTTCCTCGGAGTCGCAATCTGCAATCATATCCAAAGGACGCTGACCTTCTCCAAGTGTCAATACAATTCTTTGCACCGCTACATTTTCAGAAGGGACGTTTTCTAATAATGTTTCCTGACCTCCGGTGTTCAAACATTCTTCTTCTACATTATTCTCCTCATTTGGAGGTTTGATCAGATCTTTGTGTTTCGCGCCTGCTCTAACTGAACTGGATTGTCCCTAACTTGGGCCCGCAGTCTCCTATCTCTTGCTCTTTCTAAAACTCTAGTTTCAATGTCAGTTCGACGGTTGGCGTGCTGTACAGTGTTCTGTCGCTGACCGTCATCCCTATATTCAGAGTATTCAGATAGTCGGCGCCTCGGTCTACGCGAAGTGTCCCGTCCTTGTTCGTCAGTCTTGTCTGCGCCTTGTTCGACGCAAAGTGTTCTGTTCTTGTTCGTCAGCCCTATATTTAGGGTTTTGTCTGCACCTTGTTCGACGCAAAGTGTTCTGTCCGTGTTCGTCAGCCCTATATTCAGGGTTTTGTCGGCGCCTTGTTCGATGCGAAGTGTCTGCTATATGCTATCTGTCCTTGTTCGTCAGCACTATAATCAGGGTCTTGACGGCGCCTCGTTCGACGCGAAGTGTTACTTAATTGTTCTTGTTGCCTAACTATACTATTACTTCTATTTAATTCTTGACGTTCCCTATTCCTAATCCTCTCAGAACGTCTAAATTCTTCATTATCCCTACGCTCTCTTTGAGAAAGTGTGTTAATTATTCTTTCCTGATCTGTATAGTTCGGGTCGGACCTATTTAACTGATTTCTAGCCCTACTGAGACCTACTCGTTGCTGATAATCTATTTGCCCTAGGCATAGTAAGTCAAAATTTAGTATGGGGGGAAAAAAATTGGTGTACAAAGCTGTATGTCTAAAGCTTAATTTCTATAAAGTTGCAAAAAGCAATATATGTATATACTATATATATATATATCTATATATCTTAAATAACTAATAATTCAAATCGAAAAAGAAGTCTTGAAAAAGACTTAAAGATATTTGAAAATAAAAATCAAAATGGACTTGTGATTTTCCAAAATTCCAGAAAATTTCTGGACACAATCAAAAAACCTTATTATTTTGCTTATTTTAGCATGTAAGCAGGTTAGTAAGTTCAATTGTTGTATAGCGAATGTACTAGAGGCTTGTCAAAGAGGTAGCGCATGAACTCATTTAAACCCATTTGCCTTTTAAGATCAGGTGCATATAAAGTGGGCCATAAATTGATTCATAACCGAACACAACGTTTGTTAGAACAAACTGAACAACCCCAACCTTTTTAATGTGTCTATATACCTGCACACAAATAATTTAAGTTCCCTGCGCAGCAGTTATGAACTTATTATGCACGCGTAATATTCTGCCCATAAACATGCCTGCATATGCAAGCTGCTTGTTGGCATCTTTGATCAATACAAATTTACGAATTGGTATAACTTCCAAGTTTCTTAACCGATTTTGATGAAATTTTCACAGGTGGTCAATATCATGTCAATTAATCATTAACAATCAATGAATATTGAAATTTTGATTCAGGATTTTGTTGTTATCGATCACAAGTGTATATCGGAAACGTGAAGAGTTATCGAAAATTGCAAACAAACGAGCTTAAGTTCCAAATCTGGAGTCTCGAGCTCCTATGGTCTCTGAGATCGACGCGTTCATACATACGGACAGACCGACGGACCAACGGACATGTCTATATCGTCTCAGCTTTTGATGCTGACTAAGAATATATACACTTTATGGGGTCGGAGATTCTTCCTTCTGCCTGTTACATACTTTTGCACATAAACATATACCCTTATTACCCATTTTTAATGGGTTCAGGGTATAAAAAAAATAATGATAATAAAAAAACTAAAAGTCAGGAAGTCAGGAAGAGAAGCAACGATCGAAGGTAAAATCAATGGTGTGAATCAGTGAAAGGCGAAAGCAAGGCGACTTAGGCAGCTGCTTAGTGTGCGTGGATTCTTCATGAGCTATCTTCATCGGCCATTGTGGATCTTAAAAATAACTATTATGTGAAATAGGTGGGTTGCTGGTTATTTTCCCTTGAGTTGCATGGCTGCAAGAAAAATTCCAGTAGAAAATAAAAAGTTATGATATGCGGCTGTATTAATTGTTTGTATATATTGTTTTATTTATCATACATGTATTTAATTTCAAAATTTTGTTGATGCCGACTGCTGCAGGTGGCCTAGGGCCGAGTCTGCGCCCAACGGGAATACACAAAGCGTAAGAAGACAAACAACTACAGCGCATGATGATTGTCGTTTATGTGACGCACTTAATATCCTTTGTTACAATATTGAATTTATGTCAATTAAAATGGGTAAAAAGGGAATTATGGTTTTGTGCAAAAGTATGTGTCATGCAAAAGGCAGCAACTCCGACCCCATAAAGTATATATATGCTTGTTCAGTATCAAAAGTCGGTCCGTCCATCCGTTCGTCTGTCATATCCAGTCCATGCACATATTTACTGATTAACATAATAGAATGATAATGTTCACGTGTACAAATAATACGCGTGCAAAATAGTACACAACTGCCGCGCAGGTAACTTCAATAATTTGTGGCCAGGTATATAGACACATTGAAAAGTTGTATTTGGTTATGAATTAAATAATGGCCTGATTTATATGATCCTTTGGTACCTGTTTTTATAAGGAAAATGGGTTTGCATGAATACATGTGCTGCCTTCGATTTTACGACAAACCTCTTGTACCTTTGCTAAACAACACTTGCGCTTCCAAAATAAGCCAAGTAATGGGGAAATCGATCCCTTGTGTAAAGAAGTGATACTGTGTTTCTGAGAGTGCTTGTGTCGATACATTTTCTGTGTATTTCTTCTCCAGATTTGGAACTTAAGCTCGCCATATCCCTAGGCAGTTCGAGCTTGTTTTTTCGATAACTCTTCCCGTTTCCGATATGCACATGGGATCGATAACAATAAAATCTTGAATTTGGAAAACTTTGAGATGCCATTTGAATTATAAATCAAAAATAAAGACAATCTATGAAATATTGAAATCGGATAATAAACACCGGAGATATGGGACATTGAAGTTGTGTATGCAGTATGCAGTATGCGCGTACACATAAACACACACATACTTGCAAGCACTGTCTGTACGCGTAAAGTATAGGGATCAGGGTATCGTCTAGTCGGGATTTCTCGACTAGAGCCTTCTTACTTAGTAGGTCTCAGAGAAACCTGTCTAGAAATCAGTTAAAAAGATCGAACCCAAACTATACTGAGCACGAAAGAGTGATCAACACTTTCTCACAGAGAGCGAAGGGATAATGAAGAACTTAGACGTTTTGAGTGGATAAGGAATATGGATGTCAAGAATTAAATAGAAGTAACAGTAGAGTTAGGCAACAAGAAAATATCAGGTTATACTTCGCGTCGAACGAGGCGCCGCAAAGACCCTGAATCTAGGGCAGACGAACAGCGGCAAAACACTGTACAGCACGCCAAAGGTCGAACCAAGATATAGGAGACAGTGGACCCAGGTTAGGGACAATTCAGTTCGTAAGTTGATTGAGCAGGGCAAGGTGAAGTGTTCGCCTTATAGCAAGAGAAGCGGCAAGTTATGCTTACAGAAATTTGACT
>JAWNNW010000863.1:0-12660 GCA_035044465.1 Scaptomyza tumidula | reverse complement strand
AAGAGGGCGTTGACGGTGATAAAGAGTGGTGGTACAAAAAAAAAATTGCAGATTTATGCCACATGTTTAAATTGACGAACCACACTGAGTCAACATTCGTAAAAATTTGTTCCTTCGATACTAAAATTGTCGCAATATCTTCAAAGATTTTAAAATTTTTACAATTGAAGGCAGAACCTAGCAAACTGGCGGCGAATTATTGGGCTACAATTTCAAAAAAATAATTTAAAGATTTTTGTAGAATCCCATTAGAGCTTTAACAACTGTAAACACTGATTGTACGCGTAAAGTATAGGGATCAGGGTATCGTCTAGTCGGGATTTCTCGACTAGAGCCTTCTTACTTGTTTTTATTTTCATAAATAATTTAACCAATAATCGTTTAAGCTAATTAAAAAAAATTTAAATATTAACATTGAGAATTGGATGACCTCGGCTAGATTGCCGAAATCAAAATTTGGCTTAAGCGTTCTCATTAATCGGTTAGATTCTTCCAGCCGCTTAATATGAAGTTCGTTAAAAAAAATACTGACACTTCAATTACATTAAGTGAAAAAATAACTTGGACAACTAAAAAAGAAAAGCTTCAAGAGCACAGAGCGGCATAGGTTGGGCGTGACATCAAAAATCTTGGAGGTATGGTTTAGCTATCTTCCAAAATTTGGTGACTCTTAAAAACTGTGGAATATATATGCACTCCCGTCATTTAGTAGGCGGTGGGACTTTTTAATTCAGGTTTTTTTAATCCAGGTTTTCACCTACCAAATTTGGCAACTCTAACTCAGAAGCTGTGGAAGACTCAGACACTCTCGTTTTTAAAAGGCGGGCTGCTAGGGCAAAGGTGGGCGTGGCATTTGCACTTTTGATGAAGTTTCTTGGGGGAAGTTTCCATTTATCCTCTTACCAAATTTGGTGACTCAAGTTGTAAAAGTTTGTGTTTTATCGGTTACCACAACAGCCTCCCATTGGGCATAGTGTTCCAATTTTAACACTTTGTCTGACGAACACATGACCCCAGATATTTGAAAATGTTTTAAGTCACTTGCACTCATACAGACGAACGGACAGCATGACGGACATTGTACAGAACTAATATACTCTTTAACTTCGGTATCAGAGAATAATGAATGCAATACACAAAGTATTGGTAAATGGTCACCAATTTATTAATAGCTGCGTACATTGCGTAAATAAAATTGATGGAGAAGATGACGAGAACAATGAAGAAGTTTCAAAGTAAGCGAACATTGCTTAAATTCTGTTACTTGGCAACATTGGGTGTGCATGTTCTTAGAAAGAACCTTGGATAATCACAACCGGCTAATTGCGGACGCGATTTAATTCGCCATAACCCAATAACATTTGGTGAAAGGAAACGCAAGTCATTTCCCAATAGGTGCCTACCTAATTCTCGTGAGCAAACGTGAAGGAATATTGAATCATTAGGAACTACTGAAACTGTTTTGTGCGCACCACTTTGAAATTTAAACATTTTTCGAACATGTAAACAGTTCTCACAAGTAATTTATAAATATGTAAGGTGCCCACTAAGTTTTCTTGTACTGACAAAATAATCAATTGCATTTCGCCCAATGAAAAAATTACATCATCCATTTCCAACAAGTGGAAATCAAAAAGAATACAGCACAATAACATAACAATAAAGTGCAATAAAACGTTGTGAATGCAAAGGAAGCGAGAAAGCGCAAGTAACGTTGTCGTAAAATGAACATACATATAAAAACATCGCTACAAGGATTTATGATTCAAGGGCAGGCCAGTCTCCGACCTCATAAAGTATATATATTCTTGATCAGCATCATCAGCCGAGTCGATAAAGCCATGTCCGTCTGCCTGTCTGTCCGTCCGTTCATATGTATGAACGCGTCGATCTCAGAGACTATAAGAGCTAGGGACTCCAGATTTGGAACTTAAGCTAATCCCTAATCCCTGACAGTACAAAATTGTTTTTGATTTTCGATAACTCTTCCCGTTTTCGATATACACAAGGGAGCGATAACAACAAAATCTTGAATTTGGAAAACTTTAAGACATTTGAAGCATTAAGCAAAATAAGGACAATCTGTGAAATTTGTATTGAAATCGGTTAAGAAACACCGGATATATGGAACATTGAAGTTGAGTGTGCAGCATGCAATAAGCGCGTACATACACACACACACACACACACTGACTGTTAGCATAAAGTATATGGATCAGGGTATCGTCTAATCGGGATTTCTCGACTAGAGCCTTCTTACTTGTTCATTTTAAAAATGTCGTTCTTTACTATTTAATTAGAAAATACCAAATGTTGCAGCAATTAGTCAAAGTCGCTTGCTTCAAAAATGTATGTCACAACATATAAATAAGCAAGCCTGACTATGAGATACCCTGAACCCTAAATATACACATAACGAAATCAACTTGTCAGTAGATGCTGATCAAAAATATATATAGTTTATGGGGTCGAAGATGCTTCCTTCCGCCTGTAACATAAATTTCCACAAAACTAGGTAGCCGTCTCGTCTATACAAAAATAAACTAAAATAAATTTTGACGCACACGCATCCGCTGTCAAGAGGTTACTTATAATCTGATTGTATGGCGTCTTAAGGAAACCTAACAGCAGAGCCATCATTACGACTTTATAGTAAAAATAAATAGTACAGCATATGGAAATGGAGCGCATGAACCCATAGAATATTGGAAGCTTTGCTTTCTGGACTTCTCTGAGAAAGGATTTCCCAAGAAGAGGGGATACTGCAGGCGGCATCGAACTGAAAAAATTCTGGCTGGAGAAGTTATTGCTGTAGCGAAAGCACGTCTCCAATGCTCCAATAAATAACCTAAAGAGATGTTTTAGCTGTAACAACCAGTCTGCAAGTCAAGTTGGAAGTAGATTAGATGTGAATTCAGAATTTGTTTTGCAAAGTTCTTAGATATATTTATTAAGCATCGTTTTGTGTACTTTATGAGTTTTTTATGCAGCTGGTTTTTGCTTCTCATCCAAAATGTCACCCAGTTTTTTCAGCCAATCAGTGACCATTCCACTTGCCTTCTCGCCAAGATCCTCAGATTCTTTCTGAATCTTTGCACTTGTATCCTTGAATTTCTTTGGATGAAGCGAAAGCAATTAATCACTCACAAAAACTATCAACTATAAACTACACTACTTACAGCAAAATTCTCTTCGCTAAAAAACTTGGTCGCCGCATCCAAAAGTGGCTTAAACTCAGCTGGCACAGTGGGTTGTGCGGCAGGTGCATCACGAGGCAGACGACTTCCGTTGCAAATCTGTGAGGAGCAAAATTGTATCAGAAATAAGCACAATTAACATGTGCACTTAATTTAAAACTTACAGCAACCAGGGCGACTATAAAGAACACCACAGCGATCTTGGCCATTTTGTTTTTGTTTTTTTTTTTAAGAATTTAGCTCCACACAGATGAACACAGCGTTGAGTACTGACTGAACTGCTGACAACAAGTCCGCAACGAAACCTCGGTGGGCGTCGTTTGTAAGTTTCTTTAGCAGCATATACATATGTAGACATTTGTACAGCGAGCTGTGCTATATATTGAAACGTATTTATTTATGTATAGGCACAATAAGCTATGCTTGCAGCTTATCAGTAGAGACTGACCACGTGACCAGCGACTGGGCGAACACTGCAATTTTTAAAAACTTTTACTAGAACAAGTAAGAAGGCTCTAGTCGAGAAATCCCGACTAGACGATACCCTGATCCCTACATTTGTGTATGTGTGTACGCGCATTCTGTATACTGCATACTCAACTTCAATGTTCCATATCGCAGGTGTTTCTAAACCGATCTCAATAAAAATTCAACAGATTTTCATTATTTGGCTCTCAAAGTTTTTCCAATTCAAGATTTTTTTGTTATCGATCCCTTTTGTATATCGGAAACGGGACGAGTTACCGGAAACAAACTTGTACTGCCTAGGGATTAGGCGAGCTTAAATTCAAAATCTGGAGTCTCTAGCTCTTATAGTCTCTGAGATCGACGCGTTCATACATACGGACAGACGGACAGACGGACGGACAGACGGACATGGCTATATCGACTCGACTGTTGATGCTGATCAAGAATATATATACTTTATAGGGTCGGAGATGCTTCCTTCTGCCTGTTACATACTTTTGCACAACTTCATTATACCCTTTTTTCGCATTTTTAATGGGATCAGGGTATAAAAATGTCAACAACATAATAATTAATTTAATTTATATACTCTAAACACATAAAACACACATGAAAGAGGGTATAATCGTTTCGAGAAAAAAATGTAAAAGGCAAGGAAAGAACATCTCTCAACCCAAAAAATTTATGTATACACATTGCGACGAAAAGGTTTACACAAAGTGAAAATTTTTGATATTTTCACTTTAGATCTATATGGTCATTCTGGTTGTTGTTTTTTTTTTATTTTTTTTATTATTTTTTATAAGTAATTCAGTCAATTATATCTTAAACCTATTAAACAGAACTTAAAAAACAATAACATTAACAAAGAACAATTAAAAATACCAACAAAGGCACTAAATTCAACTGCCACGAAAAGGTTTACACACCTACGTTTTTGGTGCATTTTCGTTGTAAAATTAGTATGTACAGTTACTTTTAATTAAATTAAAAAAGCGCAGATCTATAAAAGTCCAAATTTTTTTGGCCCGATCACTTGCCAATGAGATGAAGAATGATTGTGGAATCACAATATCTCGCGAATTTGGCCTAAAATATTTTGAAGTACCTACCCAAAAAAAAACGGCGCCAGCTCTTGAAAACCAATGATATTACACCGACTGTACAGCTCGAGATTAAGGGTAGGTACTTAAAATGGATAAAAATGGATAAAATTTTGACTCTTATGGATCTGCGCATTTGTAATTTAATTAAAAGTAACTGTACTTACGCATTTCATACGAGTTTTACAACGAAAATGCACCAAAAACATTGGTGTGTAAACCTTTTCGTGGCAGTTGAATTTAGTGCCCTTGTTAGTATTTTTAATTGTTCTTTGTTGATGTTAATGTTTTTTAAGTTCTGTTTAATAGGTTTAAGATATAATTGACTGAATTACTTATAAAAAATAATAAAAAAAATAAAAAAAAAACAACAACCAGAATGACCATATAGATCTAAAGTGAAAATATCAAAAATTTTCACTGTGTGTAAACCTTTTCGTGGCAATGTATGTATTCGGCACTGTCTGGTTGCTGAAAACCTCATATGTATGTATTTATCAGAGCTCACGCAAAAGCAACTTTAGAGTATCTCAAATAAAAAGCAAACTAATTATTTGATACTTTTGGAATTGCTGGGCTGCTGGTTATTTTGCCTAAAATGGTATAGCTGCTAGAAATGTTTAAGTTGAAAATACAAAATTATGTTTTGCCTATGGCAAATTAATGTATAAATCAAACATTTATTTCATTTAAAACAAATGTTTCTTTAATTTTTAAATGTTGTTGGCCACATTCAATGGAGATATGGTGATTCAATCATTCTTTATTTCATTGGCAAGCTATCTGGCCAAAAAAATTTGGACTTTTATGGATCTAAGCATTTTTAATTTAATTAAATGTAACTGTACATACGAATTTCATACGAATTTTACACCGAAAATGCACCAAAAAGTAGACGCGAAAACACTTTCTTGACAGTCAAATAAGTTAGAGTTAATTTGTTTTTGTTCTTTAATGAATATTAAAATTGTTTTGAATATATTATTTAGAAATAAATAAAAAATACATAAAAAATTTTAAGAGCCATATTATAGTTATATTTTTTTTCCTGTGAAGTGAAAAAACATACATTTTTCTTCACGCGAAAACACTTTCTTGACAAACTGTATATGTATATAATCATTGATCGGCAACAACAAAATTTTAAAATACAAGTAAGGCTCTAGTCGAGAAATCGCGACTAGACTTTACCCTGAACCCTATACCATCTTGGCTATATCGACTCGGCTGTTGATATTACCAAGAATATATATACTTTATGGGGTCGAAGAAACTTCCTTTTGCCTTTTACAAACTTTTTCACAAAAAACAATATACCCTTTTACCCAATTTTCCCAGTGCCAAATACATTCGACAAAGCATGAGCAGTCCACACACAATGCAAAACGAATTCAAATATAGCGGCAGTGCGAGAAGTAAAGCCATATACATCTTACGACAAAGTAAGAGCACTACAGAAACAGAAGCTACATTGCAGAGCGGAACTTTTTTTTCCGTGAAGAAGAGAGATATATTTTCCAATCTGTATGTACTTTCGATAATCTTTGGACACACATACTTCAATCCAATGAGTATCTAAAACACGAGCCGAAAAAGGTACGCCCACTATCGATTTCCTCTCTCGATGCCATGGCTGAGCTGAGGCTCGTGTTAAGTTGGCTGCAGTCAGCAGCCAGTCAGCTGCTTATGTTTCGATTATTGTTTGCCCTTTGCTTTAAACACCGTTAAAATTTTTTATATTTTTCTTTTAGAGCAATAAGGGACACACTGGTTGGTGTTTTAAATTTTATTTATTTTTTTAATTAGTAATTCTGTCAATTATCTCTTAAACCTTCTAAACAGAACTAAAAAAACATTAACATTAACAAAGAACAATTAAAAATACTAACAAAGGCACAAAATTCAACTGCCACGAAAGTGTTTCGACATGGTGAAAATTTAGGTATTTTCACTTTAGAGCTATAAGGGACACGTTGGTTGTTGTTTATAATTTTTTTTTTTATGAGTAATTCAGTCAATTATCTCTTTAACCTACTAAACAGAACTTAAAAAACATTAACATTAACAAAGAACAATTAAAAATACTAACAAGGGCACTAAATTCAACTGCCACGAAAAGGTTTACACACCAACGTTTTTGGTGCATTTTCGTTGTAAAATTCGTATGAAATTCGTATGTAATTTAAATTGCACAGATCTATAAAAGTCCAACTTTTTGTTGTCCAGATCGCTTGCCAATTTAAATCCCTTGAAAATTCAACGGCTGGTGCCGTTTTTTTTTAGGTTAGGTACGTAAAATGGATATAGGCCACATTCTCGAGATATGGTGATTCCATAATCATTCTTCATTTTATTGGCATACATTTTTCTTCACGCGAAAACACTTCCTTGAAATACTTCAGGTGCGCAAACACTTTCGTGGCAGTTGAATTTAGTTCTTTTGTAAGCATTTTAAATGTTTCTTTGTTAATGTTAAGTTAGGAGATAATTGATTAAATTTCTTATAAAAATTAAAAAAAATTAAAAACAACAACCAGTGTGTCCCTTATAGCTCTAATATGAAAATATTAAAACTTTTCACCTTGCTCAAACACTTTCGTGGCTTTCTGTATGTATTTTTATTCATTTATTTGTCGATGTGCCGAAGGCAAAACGGCTACAGGTGGCCTAGGCCCGTCATTGTGTGTATGTATTTGTGCGCCTAACGGGAATAGGAATAGACAAAACGCAAAAATACAAACAACAACACGTGTTGCTGGAACGCACAAGCTGCACAATGTTGTTTAATACCCTTTATTACGAGATTCAATTATTGTCAATGCAATTTTTAATGTATATTCATTTAATAAAAGACATTTAAGGTAAGGTATATGAATATTTGGCTTTAAGTCATCTTAAACCTGTTCAATAAGTTAATAATGATATACCTAATTTCCAATGTACACATACGCAATATAATGGAAGTCATATTTAAGTATCTCACGTTTGGCCATAAAGTTTATCCGCTTGCCCCTTTCCAACGAGCTCTCAATACCCGTGGCGGTTTTCGATAAACGAAAAGGGGCGGCTGTTTCGTCTCTAGTACTTATATACTCATTGCTTCAATGAAGGACTTAGCTTGTTTGTTCAGGAAAATAATTAGTAGTTCGATGGAACCATTTCAGAACGATTCAGCTCATCTCCAAATTGAACAAAGAAGAAAAATATACAAACGTATTCATAATAAAGCGAATAAGCAGACGAAAATTAATAATTAATCAAAAATGGTAAAAGTTACTCTATTTTTCACTTTCAAAGGAGTTGTTTACAATCAAGAAACACACACTTTTCATGGTACTTTGAAATGTTTATAACTCCCCACAAATTAAAATTGGTAAGTCAGTCCGATATTTTAAACAAAGTTTATTGGTCGAATTTTTTTTTTTAAGCCATCCAGCTTTTTAATTTCGTTCGGAACTTTTTGGTCTTAAATATACGAATTTGAAGAACAAAATACATTTATTGTTTGATATCTGCTTGAATTCTGCTTAACTTAGAGAGACTGCTGTTTTTTAAACCCTAAATGGATAAAAATGGGTAATAATAAATTTGTGAATAATGATTTTATGTAAACCTCTAAAACGGTTCTGCCTGTTGAAAGCCTTTTCGACCCCATGTACATTATATATATACATGTATATATTTTGCCAACAAAGTGTTTACGCAATGTGAAAAATTTTGATTTCTTCACTTTAAAGCTTGTTGGTTTTAATCATATTCATTAAAACGAAATAAACCACTTTATGTGGTGTGTAAATTGTGACAAAAATATACGTAAAGCTGCACGAAGGCAGCTTGCTCTCAGTTCAGTACAATACGAACTGAGTTCCATCTTAGGATCATACTTGTTTGATCCATTTACATTTACATACACATTGCCACGAAAAGGTTTACACAAGTGAAAATTTTTGATATTTTCACTTTAGAGCTATATGGTCATCCTGGTTGTTGTTTTGTATTTTTTTTTATTATTTTTTATAAGTAATTCAGTCAATTATATCTAAAACCTATTAAACAGAACTTAAAAAACATTAAAATTAACAAAGAACAATTTAAAATACTAACAAAGGCACGAAATTCAACTGCCACGAAAAGGTTTACACACCAACGTTTTGGTGCATTTTCGTTGTAAAATTCGTAAAAAAATTGTATGTACAGTTACTTTTAATTAAATTAAAAATGCGCAGATCCATAAAAGTCCAAATTTTTCTGGCCAGATCGCTTGCCAATGAGATGAAGAATGATTGTGGAATCGCCTTATCTCGCGAATGTGGACTATATCCATTTTAACTCCTTGAAAATACAGCTTAACAGCAATAAATTCTATCTTGGACGAAAGATCAGATATTACTGTCTCTGAGGAATAGTCAGCATCAACAGCAATAAGCACACCACCACCACGCCGTAGAGCGCGGTCTTTTCTGTGAATGCTGGACAGAATTTCAGAGTTAAGGATGTCTTTCCTTAACCATGTTTCAGTGAAGGCAATCGCTTGACAATTAAAAGTATGACTATTGAGGTATAAGGTACTAAGCTTGCTACAAATACCCCTCACATTCTGATAGCCCAGTAAAAAGTGGGTTGTTAGTTTTTTGAGCTAACAGAAGAGAGAGGGGGATTGCAAGTTAAATTAATCTGGGGCAAAATATGAAGGGGAAATAGGTGCTATTTCGCAGAGCGCGTTTACTAACTGTAAAAAAATTAATTAATTTCGCGTCTGGGCTTATATCGTTTTTGTTGGACACCAATGAGCAATGAGAATGTTTACATACATATACATACAGTATGACCCACAAATGTTTCGATAAGGTGAAAATTTTTGATATTTTCATTTTAGAGCTATAAGGGATACACTGGTTGTTGTTTTTAATTTTATTTTTGTTTCACATAAATAATTAAATCAATTATCGCTTTAACCTATTAAACAGAACTTAAAAAAAATATTTTAAGTAACGAGCGTTGAACGGCCCCATTAAAAATGGGTAAAAAGCGTACAATGGTTTTGTGCAAAAGTATGTAACAGGCAGAAGGAAGCATCTCCGACCCCATAAAGTGAATATATTCTTGATCAGTACCAACACCCGAGTCGACTATATAAACTATAAGAACGACAGACTCCGGATTTGGAATTTAAGCTCGCCTAATCCCTAGGCAGAACATATTCGACTGTCGATAACTCTTCGCGTTTCCGATGTACACATGGGATCGATAACAGCAAAATCTTGAACTTGAAAAACTTTGAGATGGCATATAAATTATTAAACAAAATAATGAAAATCTGAAAATTTTTAATTGAAATCGGTTGATAAACTGGAGATATGGGACATTGAAGTTGTGTATGCTGTATGCGCGTACACACACATGCACATACTTGCAAGTACTGACTGTACGCATAAAGTATAGGGATCAGGGTATCGTCTAGTCGGGATTTCTCGACTAGAGCCTTCTTACTTGTTTGTGGATGCAGGCCTGTGCGTCTAACGGGATATAGGCAAAACGCAAAAATTATAACAACAACAACACGTGACGGTTGTCGTTGCTAAAAAGCACACGCTGCTCAATGTGTTTTAAGACCCTTTATTACAATATTCAATTAATGTCAATGCAATTTTTAATATGTATTATTTTAATATAAGGACATTTAATATTAAGTATCTCAACACAAAATGCGTTTATTTAATGGTAAGTGTTATTTTGTTGTTTAGTCATTTTAAACCTGTTCAATAAGTCATTAGTGATTTAAGCATATATGGTGGAAGTCATATTTAAGTATCTTACGTTTGGCCATAAAATTGTACGAAGTTCAAAAAAGTCTATACTACCCTCCCATGTTAAGCATTAGCAAGCAGATAGAATGAAAAGTCGACCACCAAACACAGCAAAATTAATAATGGCCGATCACTATCGGTATCTAACGCACCGCACACTTCGTAGATGAGCTGACAATGCTGAATTGATACCTACTTCCCCAGGAACTAAAATTTACAAAATGTTATGTTAACAGAAGAGAGAAGCTGATTTTCTCTCCCATTAAATATTTATTGATTGGTTGCAGCAATGTTTAGCATTAGCAAGCAGATAGAACCAAAAGTCGAAAATTGACAATCTCAGCTTTGGTCACCACACACAGAAAAATTAAGTATGGCCGATTACTATCGTTGTTTCACGCATCGCACACTTCGTAAATGAGTTGGCAAGGCAGTGATACCCTTATTTTCCCCAGGAGCTAATAATTTACAAAATGTTAAGTTAACAGTGGAGAGGAACTCTGGAGTCGTCTCTTGGTTAAAAAAAAAAATTCAAACATAACGGCAGGCCCAGATGTATAAGCCAAGCAAAAACGATATTATCTAAAGACGCGAAAATAGCTACCCCTCTTTTTTTACAGTTAGTAAACGCGCTCTGTTCAATAGCACCTATTTCCCCGTCAAATTTCTCCCAACTAGATTCTTATTTTCGTTCATTGCATATACATTTCTGTCTGCCGCCGTGTATGAATTTGTTTTTGCTTTGTGTATGGACTGCTCATGCTTGTCGTGTGCATGTATACGTATACTTCTCGGCCTGCCGCTATATTTGAATTTTTGTTTGTTTTGTGTGTTGACTGCTCATGCTGTGTCGTATGTATTTGGCACTGTCTGGTTGCTGAAAACCTCACATGTACATACATACTATGTATGTATTTATCAGAGCCCACGCAAAAGCAACTTAAGAGTATCTCAAATAAAAAGCAAACTAATTATTTGATACTTTTGGAAATGCTGGGCGGCTGGTTATTTTGCCTAAAATGGTATAGCTGCTAGAAATGTTTAAGTTGAAAATACAAAATTATGTTTTGCCGATGGCAAAGTAATGTATAAATCATACATTTATTTCATTTAAAACAAATGTTTTTTTAATTTTTAAATGTTGTTGATTTGCCGATCGCCAAACGGATTCAGGGTGGCTTAGGCCTAGGTCCGTATTTGTGTGTATGCATGTGAGTTTTGTTTGGATTTGTTTTTGTTTTGCTGTTTAGAGTATGTCGTAGGTCATGGTCAGTATGTACATGCAGAAAGCCTTCTTACTTGTATTTTAAAACTTTGTTGTTGCCGATCAATGAGTATGGACATATATGTATGTATGTTTGTGTTTGTATGCTCGTTGGTGTCGAAGGCAAATCGTCTGCAGCTGGCCTGCTGTCTATGGGCTTGGGCCGTTGTTTTGTGTATTCATGTCTGTCTGTACATGCAGAAAGCCATATTTCGAAGCATTATGAGCTTGAGCGTGCTGAAATTTTTATAGATGTACAAACGTAAATTTCATTTGAGCAAAAAGTTTTTTGGAATTTAATTTATAAAAAACTGGTTTGAAGAATTTTAACAAATAACAATATAATGTGAAAATTCAATAAATGACAATATTAATTTAAACATATTTAAAATCAATAAATAAATCTATACATTTCAATTAATTTATTGTTAGTTTTACGTTTCTTTACTTTTAATACATTTTAGTTATTCAATATGTGGCGGTAAAAAGATGTTGACCAACAAGAGATTTCCAGTCAGCTAGTTGGCAGCTCCATCGGCATAAAAATATGTGTATCTGAAAAACATAGATAAATGTATTAATTTTTTATATATATGGTGAATAAATATATGGGCAACTTATCTTTTATATTTTTTGGTCACATATAGTTTCGCTTTTTCATATGCTAGTGTCCGTCTGTGTCATCCTTCAAGTCCCTTCAGCCCTTTTGGCCAGCGGGGGTCATCCTACTGGAGTCTTCCTTCTGTGGCCGTGTTACTATTTGTTTGAGGTCTGAAATATAAAAATAGTTAATATCATGTATTGATAAATATTTATTTTTA
>JAWNNW010000857.1:0-52657 GCA_035044465.1 Scaptomyza tumidula | reverse complement strand
TTTTCTAACTTTGCTAGATTATGATTAGTGCTTTGCAAGTATGTGTGTGTGTGTGTGCGTGAATTTGGAAAACTTTGAGATAGCGTTTAAAACATAAAGAAAATTAATAACAACTGTGAAATTTTTATTAAAATCAGTTGAGAAACACCGATGATAAAAACCGATGAGAGACTGTCTCACTAACCGACACATTTCCTTCTCTGTTAACATTTAAGGCCTGTATCTGCAACCAGACAGTTTCTGATTTTTGCCATGAAGCCAGCACATTTCATTTGAATGCCGTTGCCATAATACGTTATAATATAAAATACAAATCTTGGTTAGTGACACCATCCGTTTCTCAATTTTCGCTGCAGCAGACAAACATGTTAAATAAAATAAAATATATTTGAAGTTATAAAAAGTAATGTGATCAACCAAAACAAAGAAGGGTGCACGTAAAAAGGTTTAATTATAATAAACTAATGATAAAAATTTATTGAAAGAAAAAAGAGCGGGAGAGTGCGTGAACGTCGAATAAGAGCGCACGAGAGCGAGAGTGGGATAAATATGCGGGAGATTGAGAGCACATAAATATATTGGGTTTATGGTTTTAGTAGACGAAAGCACAGATTAATCATCGCTACGATCCCAGCTACTAGCTCCATTGTAACGTGTTCATATCCACATGTTTTTCGTGTAAATACGCTTAAAGCGCTTGCGCATGTCGCGATTAAAGTTGCGTTTTTGGTTATATTTTTGGGACCAACTAAGGTTCTGGATGCAGCCGAGAAGAAGACTTTGGGTTGGTTTTTGATGCAAAGGTAAGTGGTGCGCTTTGTGATCGTACACTTCTCACACACAGATAGATGTGGTGTTTTATTCCTTTATTAAGGATGTTTTAATTGGCGCGGGTAGATTTTGCCGGCACGTGGCGGCCATTTTGTTTTAGTTACATCTGTGAAATCTTTTGTTTATAATTTAGTTGCTTATGCCAAATCATCACGGAAAGTTACACGATTGAAGAGCAACTCCAAATGAAAAAACTTTATTATCAAAATAAATGTTCATTGATACAACCGTCGCGCGCATTGCACCCATTTTACGGTAGACATGGTGGCCCTTCACAGTCGACGCTTCCACATTTGGTGGCCAAATTTCAAACCACCGGTTCAGTAAACAAACAGCCAACACCCGTACGTTTAAGGAACACAAGATCGGCCGAGAACATCAGCGTGGTCCGTGAAAGTGTAAAGCAGAACCTGAGTCAGTCGATTCATCGCCGTGCACAAGAACTTGGCCTTTCGTTCGTTTCGTGGTTCCAGCAGGATGGCGTACGTGCCACACAGCAGACGCCACAATTGACATTCTGCATGAACGATTTGAGGGCAAGGTTATTTCTCGCAGGGGTGATGCGAATTGGCCACCAAGAGCATGCGCGTTGACCCCGCTAGACTTTTTCCTGTGGGGATTCTTGAAGTCGCAGGACTATGCAAATAAACAGCAATCGACCGATGCCCTTAAGGTGAACATAACACAGGCCATCGCTCGAATTCAGCCCGATATATGCGGAAGAGTCGTTGGAAATTGGACCACTCGGATTTGTGCCACCAGAAGAAGCCGAGGCGGGTGTTTGCATGATGTCATATTCTATACTTAATGGCATACATGGACTTTTCAAATAAAGAAATAATTTTGTTAATACCTCACACACAGCTTATTTTATTATATTTCAACATCTACCCGCCCTTATTGAAAGACACTTTAGATTGCAGCTGCCACACCTTTTTCAGCTGGGGTCATCTTTGCTTGCAGGGCAGCCACAAATACATACACCGGAGTGTATTTGGCATTTCATACATCGAAACGGACCGTCTCGTTTATGCGGTATTTCACCGGCAATTTTAAGCTGCAGTAAAAACTGCTTTTTTAAGACACTTTGTTTCTGGTTCCAATTTAAATTGTGGTTGCGTCTTATCATTTTTGATTTCCTTTCTCCTGTTCTGCCGGTTGTATTTCTTCTGGTGTTAAATCAGACTTAATGCCTTTTAGTACGACCTGCAGGCCCTTACAGCTTCTCAGCTGGTAGATTTACTTTCGTTAAGATGCTGTGTCAGAACTATATCAGCATTTCTAATCATTTGAAATTTGTATTTCAGCTGTTTATTAAAACTCACAAAAAATTACTTCGTTTCTATAGAACTTCAAGTGATTTAAACTTTTTGTAGTCTATTCACAATCACCCAATGACTATGTACACGTAATACTAGATTATATCGTTTATGTCACAAACCATTTGAAACAACATTTTAAGGATTGCCTTAATGACTATGTAATCTAAAGACGCGAAAATAATTACCCCTCTTTTTTACAGTTAGTAAACGAGCTCTGTACAATTGCACCTATTTCCCCGGTATATTTCTCCCGACGATATTCGTATTTTCGTTCATTGCGTATACATTTCTGTCTGCCGCAGTGTATGAATTTGTTTTTGTTTTGTGTATGGACTGCTCAGGCTTGTCGTGTGCATGTATACGTATACTTCTCGGCCTGCCGCTATATTTGAATTTTTTTTTTGTTTTGTGTATTGACTGCTCATGCTGTGTCGTACATATGTATTCGGCACTGTCTGGTTGCTGAAAACCTCATATGTACATACATATGTATGTTTTTATCAGAGCTCACGCAAAAGTAACTTTAGAGTATCTCAAATAAAAAGCAAACTAATTATTTGATACTTTTGGAATTGCTGGGCTATGGTTATTTTGCCTAAAATGGTATAGCTGCTAGAAATGTTTAAGTTGAAAATACAAAATTATGTTTTGCCGATGGCAAAGTAATGTATAAATCATACATTTATTTCATTTAAAACAAATGTTTTTTTTAATTTTTAAATGTTGTTGATTTGCCGATCACCCAACGGATTCAGGGTGGCTTAGGCGTAGGTCCGTCTTTGTCTGTATGCATGTGAGTTATGTTTGGAATTGTTATACCCTGATCCCATTAAAAATGGGAAAAAAAGGGTATAATGAATTTGTGCAAAAGTATGTAACAGGCAGAAGGAAGCATCTCCGACCCTATAAAGTATATATATTCTTTATTAACTCTTCCCGTTTCCGATATACACATGGGATCGATAACAACAAAATCTTGAATTTGGAAAACTTTGAGATGCAATTTGAATTATAAAACAAAATAATGACAATCTGTGAAATTTTTATCGAAATCGGATAATAAACACCGGAGATATGGGACATTGAAGTTTTGTATGCAGTATGCGCGTACACACACACACACATATACTTGCAAGCACTGACTGTACGCGTAAAGTATAGGGATCAGGGTATCGTCTAGTCGGGATTTCTCGACTAGAGCCTTCTTACTTGTTTTTGCTTTGTTGTTTAGAGTTTGTCGTAGGTCATGGTCTGTCTGTACATGCATAAATTCTTTTTACTTGTATTTTAAAATTTTGTTTTTGCCGATCAATGAGTATGTACAGTCTGTCAATAAAGTGTTTTCGCGTGAAGAAAAACTTATGTTTTTTCACTTCACAGGCAAAAATATAACTGTAATATGGCTCTTAAAATTTTTTTGAAATTTTTTATGTATTTGTTATTTTTATTTTTTAATAATATATTTAAACAAATTTGATTATTCATTAAAAAACAAAAAAGTTATAACAGAAACAAATTAACTCTAACTTATTTGACTGTCATGAAAGTGTTTTCGCGTCTACTTTTTGGTGCATTTTCGGTGTAAAATTCGTATGAAATTCATATGTACAGTTACATTTAATTAAATTAAAAATGCTTAGATCCATAAAAGTCCAAATTTTTTTGGCCAGATCGCTTGCCAATGAAATGAAGAATGATTTAGAATCACCATATCTCGATTGAATGTGGCCTATATCCACGTACGGTAGGTACGTAAAAAAAAACGGCACCAGCAGTTGAAATCCCTTGAAAATCCAACGGCAGGTGCCGTTTTTTTTTTGTAGGTACGGTGATGGATATAGGCCTCAAATTTTTAAATTTTTGGCTGTGAAATGAAAAAACATACATTTTTCTTCACGCGAAAACAGTTCCTTGACAGACTGTACATACATATGTATGTTTGTGTTTGTATGCTCGTTGGTGTCGAAGGCAAATCGTCTGCAGCTTGCCTGCTGTGTATTGGCTTGGGCCGTCGTTTTGTGTATGCATGTGTCTGCGTCTAACGGGAAAACGACAAAACGCAAAAGAACAAACAACAACAACACGTGATTGTTGTCGTTGCTGAAACGCACTCGCTGCTCAATGTGTTTTTATACCCTTTATTTAAATAATCAATACAAGTCAATGGAATTATTAATGTTTATTTATAATACACGGCCAAGTATTTGAAAGCTAAATGTGTTTTTTTTTTATGGTTAGCGTTAATTTGGTATAAGGTCATTTTAAACCTCTTCAATAAGTCATTAATGATCTATCTAATTCTTAAAATATACACTAGTAAATGTATGATGGTAGTCATATTAAAGTATCTCATGTTTGCCCATACAATTTCACAAAAATCATATAAAGTCTATACTACCCACCCATGTTAGGCATTAGCAAGCAGATAGAACCAAAAGTCGAAAAATGAAAATCTCAACTTTGGTCGTCACAACAGCTGCGTCTCACGCATCGCACTCTTTCCTATGGAGCTACATTTAGAGCGGAACTTTTTGAATAAGAAGAGATTTATATTTTCCCGTCTTCTATTACTCGATAGTCTTTGATTAAAACCACATCCAGTGAAGCTATAGCTCTAAAGTGAAAATATTAAAAAAGTGCAAACACTTTCGTGGCTTTCTGTACGCACACATTGCCACGAAAAGGTTTACGCAATGTGAAAATATTTGATATTTTCACTTTAGAGCTATATGGTCACCCTGGTTGTTGTTTTTTATTTTTTATATTATTTTTTATAAGTAATTCAGTCAATTATCTCTTGAATCTATAAACAGAACTTAAAAAACATTAACATTAACAAAGAACAATTAATGTTAAGTTGGCAATCCCATAAATGTATGATGTATATCGATTTACTCGATAAACTGTTTAGGCTACCGCTTGATATAATAAATCAGTCTCTCCCAAGCAACCAAACGTTGTAGATGTCTTTTATTCTTTAGCGCACTCGCCAACAGGTTATGGGCCCAGGCGTGCGAATAATATTCAAAAAGAATTAGAGTAAAAGCGAGAACGAGTATACAGTAAATAGAAAAACGTAACTGTATATGTGTGCCTAAGTTAAAACCTAAGAGTAAAAAAAAAAAAAAAAAGTGACAATGAGTTCCCTATACAACATTGAAAAATTGGATGATACTAACTATGACACGTGGTGCTTGCTGGTACGCAGTGTTTTGGTTCATCAGGATTTATGGGCAGTTGTGTCCAATACGGAAGCTGTACCAGAAGATCAGGCCAGTGCGGAGTATAAGGCATGAAAGCGTCAAAACGACAAAGCTATGGCTGTGCTGTTCTTGTCAATAAGTGCGTCGCAGATTGGCTCTATCAATAAGTGCGACACTGCATGTGGGATATAGAGCGAGTAGGAAAAGTTACACAGACCAACGGGACCTGTGCGCAAGGTAACATTGTTCAAGCAGTTGATAAATAAACGCATGGCGGAGGGAGATCAAATTCAGGGGCATGTTAATGAGTTCGTGAACATAGTCGACAAGCTATCGAAAATAGGCATTACACTGCCAGATGAATTGGTTGTCATAATGTTATTAGCAAGTCTACCTACATCCTATGAGAACTTTGTAGTTGCATTGGAAGCGCGTGATGATTTGCCGAAATTACACGCAGTCAAATGCAAGCTAGCAGAAGAGAACGAGCGGCGCAAAAGCAGCAATCAAAACGATAGCATGCAGGCATTTTCGGCGCGCTCGGTAGGCAAGAAGGGTAGAGAGAATAACGAAGCGACGGCAGAAAGCCGCCGTGAGTTACAATGTTATAAGTGCGGCCAAAAAGGGCACTTTGCGAAATATTGTACAAAGAAGGAAGGCCACAAAGAAAGAAACTGTAATAAAAAATAGAGAAATAGCATGGACGGTGAAAAACAGCGTTCGTTTGCTGGAGTTGCTACGAACCAAAAATTGAACGGCGATATTTGGTGCGTGGACAGCGGCGCAACATCACACATGTGTGCGCGACGCGATTTGTTCGATGAGTTCGAACAATACATTGAGAACATCGAACTGGCAGGAAAAAGCTATATATCGGCGAGCGGCCGTGGTACAGTGGTTGTGCGCAGCCTGTGTGGCTACACAATTACACTGCGAGAAGTTTTATATGTGCCAGAATTACAATGTAATTTTGTGTCGGTTGGAAAAGCAGCAGTAAATGGTTTCTCAGTAAAGTTTAGCACTGAAGGTGCTAAGATATTTGATAATAAAGGCTTACTTATATTATCGGCCAAAAAGGTCAGCGGATTGTTTCTGTGTGAAACAAAGTGCAACGAAAAATTGTGTATGTCACAAGCTAAGAATGAGTTGTTTAAATGGCATGAGCGCTATGGTCATTTAAATGTGCAAAGTCTGCGTGAACTTAAAAAGAAGGATATGGTTCGAGGTTTGACATTTCATTCCACAGATGGATTTGTGGATTGCATAAACTGCATAAAGAATAAGTGTCAAGTGAAGCCATTCGAAAAGTCGCACACAAGGGCAATTGAGTTATTAGATTTGTTGCATAGTGATGTGTGTGGGCCTATAAGTAAAGCATCAATTGGCGGCAGCAGATATTTTCTCACTGTAATAGATGACAAGAGTCGGTATGTACATGTGTATTTTATGAAGCACAAATCAGAGGTGAGCAAATTATTACAAGATCACTTTGTAATGCTGGAGCGTCAGACAGGCTGTACGGTACTGAGTACATCAATAAAAATTTTGATGAGTATCTTAGATCTGCAGGCATAAAGCGGCAGCTGTCGGTTCCATACACTCCACAACAAAATGGGGTAGCTGAACGCTTTAATAGAACCCTTGTTGAAATGGCAAGAACAATGATAAACGCAGCAGGTTTAAATGAAAGTTTCTGGGCGGAGGCTGTAGGATGTGCAGCGTACTTAAGAAACCGATCGCCCACAAAGGCAATTGATGGCAAAACGCCATTCGAGTTGTTTACTGGACACAAGCCAGTAGTAAAACACTTGAAAGTGTTTGGGTGCATAGCGATTGCACTAGATAAAGGCCCAAAGAAAAAATTCCAAGAGAAGGGCAAAGAGTATGTAATGGTCGGATACTCGAATACCTCAAAAGCGTATCGTTTGTATGATAAAAGCACAGGTGATGTAAAAATCAGCAGAGATGTATGTTTCATAGAGAGTAAGCCGAATGAAATAGCTGATATCACGACATTGATCGAAGAGACTAAACAGGAGGCAAATGAGGAAGCTACAGATCAAAACGATCCGGATAGCGATACTGAAGAGATGGAAAGCGACCAACAAGAGAATAAGGCGGTTAAACGAGGACCAGGGAGGCCAAGAATAATCAGAAGTGGATTACGTGGACGGCCAAGTAAACAATACAACGTGGTGAATATGATGTTCGACAAAGACGTTGAGATACCCGTAACAGTGCAACAAGCGCTAGCGAGTCCTCAGGCTGATCACTGGGAATCGGCGATGCAGAACGAATACGACGCTTTATTACGTAACAAGACGTGGGAGCTAGGGAAATTACCAGTTGGTAAAAGACCCATTGGATGCAAATGGGTGTTTACGGTAAAAAAGAACTTAGCAGGAAAAATCGAGCGCTACAAGGCGCGCTTGGTGGCGAAAGGGTGCAGTAAAAAATATGGAATCGACTACGAAGAGACATACTCACCAGTAGTTCGTTATGCTACTATTCGTATGGTCTTGGCTATGGCAGCTGAATATGAGCTGTTTGTTCATCAACTGGATGTGTCAACTGCATACCTAAATGGCGATCTCGAGGAGGAGATCTTCATGAAACAACCAGAGCACTATAACGACAAGTCTGGAGATGTACTCCAGCTGAAAAAATCACTATATGGCTTTAAACAAGCAGGCCGTGTCTGGAACGCAACTCTGGATGGCGTTTTAAAAAAGATTGGCTACAGCGCATGTGCAAGTGAACCGTGCCTGTACACGAAGACTTCAAAGACGAAGATGATCAACGTGATTGCTGTCTACGTTGACGACTTACTGTTGGCGTGCTCAGACATGGGTGAGATGGAGGCGACTTAAAAAGCTCTTGCTTCTGAATTTCAGGTTGTTGATAAAGGTTCAGTGGAACACTTTCTTGGTCTGGAAGTGAAACGAGAAGGCGAAACTGGTGCGATTCGTGTTGGCCAGAAGAAGCATATCATGGGACTGCTTCACGAATTGGGCATGGACAACTGTCGCACGACGTCAACGCCATTGGAAGCCAATTTCCAAGTCAACTGTCGAAACGAGATGTGTAAGCGTGTTGATGTGACAGAGTATCAATCTGTCATTGGATCTCTAATGTATATAGCGCTGTGCACTCGTCCTGACATTTTGCACTCGGTGTGCAAATTATCCCAAAGGAACTCGGATCCTCACGGGGAGCATCTAGCAGCGGCAAAGCAGGTGCTACGATATCTGCACTCTACAGCAGATCTGGCGTTGGTCTATAAGAGAACCAACGAGGCGATTGCGGGCTACGCGGACGCAGATTGGGCAGGCGATTCAACGGACAGGAAGTCCTACACAGGCTACGCATACGTGTGGGGCAGTTCTGCATTTTCGTGGACATCAAAGAAGCAGAAGTCAGTTGCACTCAGCAGTACGGAGGCAGAATACATGGCCCTTTCCGATGCAGCAAAAGAAGCTATTTATTTAAGCAAAATAGTTAATGAAATGAATTTGTTTTTCAAACTAAAATGTGTAACTGTACATGGCGATAATGTTAGCGCTTTAAACCTTGTAAAAAATCCTGTTTATCACGCTAGAAGCAAACATATTGACGTTAAATACCACCATGTAAGAATAAGTTATGAAGAAAATGTAATTGACTTAAAGTACTGTCCAACTCAAGAAATGATTGCCGATATACTGACTAAAAACTTGTCAAAGGTCAATCATGTAAAATGTACTGCGTTGCTCGGCCTAAAATAATTATATACATTTATGATTTGAGGAGTGTTAAGTTGGCAATCCCATAAATGTATGATGTATATCGATTTACTCGATAAACTGTTTAGGCTACCGCTTAATATAATAAATCAGTCTCTCCCAAGCAACCAAACGTTGTAGATGTCTTTTATTCTTTAGCGCACTCGCCAACAATTAAAAATACTAACAAAGGCACTAAATTCAACTGCCACAAAAGGTTTACACACCTACGTTTTTGGTGCATTTTCGTTGTAAAAAACAAGACCCTGAATATAGGGCTGACGAGCAAGGACAGAACAGTTCGCGTCGATCAAGGCGCCGAGAAGACCCTGAATATAGGGCTGATGAACAGCGTCAGAACACTGTACAGCACGCCATCCGTCGAACTGACATTCAAACTAGAATTTTAGAAAGAGCCAGAGATAGGAGATTCCGGGCCCAGGGTAGAGACAATCCAGTTCGTAGGTTGATTGAGTGGGCGCGAAGCTCAGGGGCAAGGCGAAGTGGTCGCCTTTTAGAAAGAGAAGCGGCAACTAGCCATTACAGGAGCAATCCCGAAAATAGTTTAGCCGAAAATAGTCGCAAAGCGGGACAGAACAGAGGACAACGTGCGAATACCTTTCCAGAGGATATGGAACGTCAGCCGACCGACACTAATTTAGACGCCTCAATAGTCGAATTCAATAGAATTGTAAAGCAGGATCCTGATTAGGGTAGTAGAGATATTTTAAGTCTTTCAACACACTTCCCTTCCTGCAATAATAGGTTAATTTGTTGCAAGACATGCAACAGAAGAGTAAAGTTAGGTAAGAAACAAAAGGCTTCAATAACGAATGGCTTAGATTTTCCGGATCTTTCCGATTGCTTAAAAAGCCTAACACCTCTAGAGGAACGGCTTATTTCCCCACGCCTTCCTTTTATGATTATAAAGTCTTAAGAATATACCCGTCAAAACGCCATTAAGGGAGCAGTGGTCAATGTCCCAATTTCAATAGCCAATGTTGTAACGTCACTTCCACGGACGTTCAATGAAGCCGAGGTTGTTCGGATACACTTCAAACGTTGGATAGAATATAACCATGATTTCATGACCGAATCCATTGGGCCTTCAAAAATTGCTGATGCAATCAAATTTTAGTAAACACTGAACTATATAGAAAACCCCAGACTGTTATTCATAAATCGTGGTTGTCAGCTTTTTCGTCTGACACAGTTCCCTTTGTTGTACAGCAGAAGAAAGGGACTTAGTTTCAGAACTATTAGAAAGATCTGAATCAAACCTCCACATAGAAGGAAAATACTGTAGAAGATGAATGTTTAAAACCCGGAGGTCAGGAAAACGTCCCTTCTGAAAATGAAGCGGTGCAGAGAATTGTTATGGCACCTGGAGAAGGCCAGCGTCCTAAGAATATGATTGCAGATTTCAACACCGAGGAAATGGCCTTCCCAACAATATTCTACAATGGCTATACAGTTTTGAAAGGTATACGCCCGCTCACTGGGAATCGGAGAAAACAAAGTTATGGCTATGATGAGGCAGTTTGGTCTTCCGACATTTTTTATAACGTTCTCAGCAGCTAAAACTATGGGGACGGATCTTTTGGTTTTGCTTTCGAAAAACGTTAACAAGATAGAAATTAGTGAAGAATTAGCCTCTATTTTAAATTTTAATGACAAGGCCCGTCTCATAAGAGCTGATCCAGTAAAGTGTGCTAGATATTTTGATTATCGATTTAGGCCGCTTCTTAAACTTATAAAGAAGTAGGGCGGTGTATTCGGTAGTAATAGGTTCATAAAATATGATTGGCGAGTCGAGTTTCAGCAAAGAAGCTCCCCACATATCCATGGTATGTTTTGCTCCTTAGTTTAACATCAATGCTGAATCAAGCATTCCCCTAGTAAAGTCATTTATTGATCAGTTTATCACAACTGATAGAAATAACCCGGATGTGGCTCCATTTTTAGAGTACCAGACCCACAATTTTGGGCACTCATGTAGGCGCGAAGTTAGGAGAAACCAAATTTGTAGATTCGGTATTCCAAACCCTCCCATGCCCGAAACAGAGATTCTTTTTTTTTTTGAGAATAATATTGATGATTATAATATTTAATTTTATTGATATCAAATATTGATATTCAGTTAATTTTAGATCCCTATGCTTGCGTTACGTCGTTAATTATATTAACAAGTCCCAGAGAGGTATTTCCAAACTAATGCGTGATGCAGTAAGTGAGGTTAGTAGGGGCAAAGTAACAATTGAACAAAAGTTAAAGGTTACTAATTTATTTCGAGTAAGGAAATATCCGCCCAAGAAGCCGTTTACTGCTTTATGGGTATGCGTCTGTCCGAAAGCAGTATATATAAATACTTCATTGCCAGAGCAACGTGTGAGAATCCTGAGTCTAGGGCACAATTACAAAATTTAAGCGTTGACTCAACATATATATTTGAATTAGGACTTATAGACCACTATGTTAAGCACCTCATCGCCTTAAAAAATGTATGCTAAGCTGCTTTTGCTGCTTTTATAGTTATAGCAAAAAGCAAAGTGGTTCTTGCACTATATTGATGAAAATGCTAACGAAACACCCCGCACTTCTGAATGATTAGTTTTCACTCTTCGCGATCGTAGTGTTATTAGAGAGAGACTAAGTCCGTGTATTATCCGATACAGAGGATTCGATATACACACTGATAGGATCAATTATTTTCGGGAGCTAGTTATGCTTTATGCACCGTGGAGGGATGAAAATTCAGAACTAGTTAATCGAGATTGCAAATTGTTTTGTAGCGAAAATCAGGATATGGTTGAAAATAATCGTAGGAAATATAACAGTTTTGAAGATAACGAAGGCGCTTTGTAATACTGTGCGGGATGAAGAAGAAAATTTACCAAGACATAGTAGAGTATTAGGATTGCCAGAAATAAATCCTCAATTAAATGATTTAAATGTTGATGGTAATAATATACATGAAAATGTAGGAGATAATTATGTCCGATTGATTAAACTACCAGCTTTTTTTTCAGCTGAGAGCTAAGCAGATATTTTTAGGTCCCATAATATAAAGCAGAATCAATATTTAACACACGTATTGCACAATGCCAACAAAAAATCTCTGTACTATGAATTTGTTGGAGGTGGTGCTGGCGTGAGAGAACCGACTTATATCAGCAATTTATCAGTCCTTGTCCGTTTTGTAAAACAACAAGCCAGCAAAAGATCCAACTTCGGTTAAAATCCTTTTATGCGCACCCACAGGAAAATCAGTTATCGGAATCAGTGGCTCAACGCTGCATTCCATGTTTTCACTTCCAGTTAACCGATCTGGTTCAGATTTGAGGGCCTTAAGCCATAATTTTTTTTTATTATTATTGGACGTAGATGTACTAACGGACAGTAAATTCAAGTGGCCCAACCGGCTTGTTAATCCGACCGAGGGGCGCACCGCGTAGCGTGCGCTTAGGATGATCGCGAACATGTAGACAAATGACATAACATAATTTTTTTTAGTAAGCATGCAGAAGTGGTACTAGTTATTAGGTGGGAAAGATCGTTATATAATGAACATAAAATCCGAAAAGGGCTATGACTAGCATAGTTAGAATAACAAGCATGCAGGGCTATGAGTAAAAACTTCTACTAGTTCTAATGAGTACTGCAAAGTTAACTTGGTTGGTTAGTACGGGGGAATCTATTTCACCATGTATTAATTTGTGAACAAAGGTTATTGCTAGCATAGTTCTACGATTAGTAAGAGAGGGAAGATTTATTAATAAAAGTCTACTGTGGTAATGAGGTAAGTAAGTACTAATATCCCAGTTAAGACCCCGAAGGGCAATGAGCAAAAATTGTTTTTGTACCGATTCTATTCTATCCTGATGAATCCTGTATTTGGGATACCATACACAAGATCCATATTCGAGAATCGGTCGGACAAGAGACACATAAAGAGTCTTTGTAAAGTAGGGGTCGTCGAATTATTGAACCCCAAGGCACTTGATGCTCGATTTGTGATTGACGCAATATGCTTGTCAAACTTAAGCTTTGGGTCCATTAGGATACCCAAATGTTCAACCAAATCAATCCGATCAAGTGGTAGGTTATCCAGAATATAGATATTAAAAATAGGCATTCGCCTATAAAGAGACATAACTTTACATTTACTGCAATTGAGATGCAGTAAATTTACTCTGCACCAAGTTTGAAAATTGTCTAAGTCACTTTGCGGTCTATGACCAGGCAGAAGACTTGCAGCTGGCATGCATAATTTCACATCATCAGCATACATCAGCACCCGTGGTTTATTACGGACGGAAGGTCGTTTATAAAAAGTGTAAATAATAAAGGTCCAAGGTGAATTCCTTGTAGACCACCAGAAGTGACCTGGACCGCTTTAGAAACTGAGCCATCAAAATAGACTCTCTGAGTTCTTAAAGTTAAATAATCTTGAATCCAAATAATAAGATTGTTGAGAAAGCCCAAAAGTTTAAGTTTATGTATTAAAAGGAGGTGATTTACAGAGTCAAAAGCCTTACAGAAATCGGTATAAATAACATCAGTTTGCAATTTGTCTACAAAGCCCTTACTAACAAATGATGTGAATTCTAGTAAGTAAGTAGTGGTAGATCTTTGTTTCATGAACTCGTGCTGGCACGGTGAAATCATAGATTTACAAAGATGTTGAAGATGAGAGGTTATTAGTTTCTCAAAAAACTTATGAATAACAGACAACTTGGAGATACCCCTATAATTTTGAGCATTGGATTTGTTTCCTTTTTTATGCAACGGTTTTAAAAGACCCTGAGCACAGTACCTAAGCACACAGCTTGGTATTCCATCAGGTCCTGGAGAAAATGTGGGCTTAATAACCAGCAAATAGATCGGCAATGGCCTGATCTGAGTTGGCTATCATTTCAGCAAAGAATATGTTAGAGGGAAGAGTTGATGACTTGCGTTTTGCATTAACGAAATCAGAAAACCGTTTAGGATCCTGCTGAAAGGGTAATCTACACCTAGTCAGGTAATTTCTGTAATGCTATTGAGGAAAAATTGGAACGAATTTACACATTGCCACGAATAGGTTTACACAAAGTGAAAATATTTGATATTTTCACTTTAGAGCTATATGGTCACCTTGGTTGTTGTTTTTTATTTTTTATATTATTTTTTATAAGTTATTCAGTCATTTATATCTTAAACCTATTAAACAGAACTTTAAAAACATTAACATTAACAAAGAACAATTAAAAATACTAACAAAGGCACTAAATTCAACTGCCACGAAAAGGTTTACACACCTACGTTTTTGGTGCATTTTCGTTGTGGAATTCATATGTACAGTTACTTTTAATTAAATTAAAAATGCGCAGATCTATAAGAGTCCAAATTTTTTTGGCCAGATCACTTGCCAATGAAATGAAGAATGATTGTGGAATCACCATATCTCGCGAATGTGGCCTATATCCATTTTAAGTACCTACCCTTAATCTCGAGCTGTACAGTCGGTGTAATATTATTGGTTTTCAAGAGCTGGCGGCGTTTTTTTTTTGGGTAGGTACTTAAAAATTTTGTAGGCCACATTCGCGAGATATTGTGATTCCACAAGCATTCTTCATCTCATTCTCAAGTGATCTGGCCAAAAAAATTTGGACTTTTATAGATCTGCGCATTTTTAATTTAATTAAAAGTAACTGTACATACAAATTTCATACGAATTTTACAACGAAAATGCACCAAAATGTTGGTGTGTAAACCTTTTCGTGGCAGTTGAATTTAGTGCCTTTGTTGGTATTTTTAATTGTTCTTTGTTAATGTTAATGTTTTTTAAGTTCTGTTTAATACGTTTAAGATATAAATGACTGAATAACTTATAAAAAATAATAAAAAAAAATAAAACACAACAACCAGAATGACCATACATCTCTAAAGTGAAAAAATTCCCATTTTTCACATTGTGTAAACCTTTATGTGGCAATGTGTATGTTCCAAATCTGGAGGCTCTAGCTCTTATAGTCTCTGAGTTCATACATACGGACGGACGGACATATCGATATGCTGATCAAGAATATATATACCTTATGTGGTCGGAGATGCGTCTTTTTGCCTGTAACATACTTTTGCACAAAACTTTTATAACCTTTTGAGCCATTTTCAATGGGGTTAGGGTATAAAAATCGGGAAACACTATAAACCTATCTCCCTGTTAACAAATCTTGCCATAGCAATTATCTTATTCGTTGTAGTTTAATTTTTCCCGTGAATCTAAACAGTTTTATAAATTTCTAAACTCAAATTCTGATGCTTGCAGTCCCCGGTTTACCTTCATAATATGAAAACAAATTCTTTTCAGGCAGTGGTCGATCTCAAAAACGATTTAATCTAAAGACGGGAAAATAGCTACCCCTCTGTTTTTACAATTAGTAAACGAGCTCTGTACAATAGCACCTATTTCCCGGCATACGATATTCGTATTTTCGTTCATTGCGTATACATTTCTGTCTGCCGCCGTGTATGAATTTGTTTTTGTTTTGTGTATTGACTGCTCATGCTGTGTCGTATGTATTCGGCACTGTCTGGTTGCTGAAAACCTCATATGTACACATTGCCACTTATAGGTTTACACAATGTGAAAAATGGGAATTTTTTCACTTTAGAGATGTATGGTCACCCTGGTTGTTGTTTGTTATTTTTTTTTATTATTTTTTATAAGTTATTCAGTCAATTATATCTTAAACCTATTAAAAAATAATTTAAAAAACATTAACATTAACAAAGAACAATTAAAAATACTAACAAAGGCCATAAATTCAACTGCCACGAAAAGGTTTACACACCTACGTTTTTGGTGCATTTTCGTTGTGGAATTCATATGTACAGTTACTTTTAATTAAATTAAAAATGCGCAGATCTATAAAAGTCCAAATTTTTTTGGCCAGATCGCTTGCCAATGAGATGAAGAATGATTGTGGAAACACAATATCTCGCGAATGTGGCCAAAAAAATGTTTAAGTACCTACCCAAAAAAAAAACGGCTCCAGCTCTTGAAAACCAATGATATTACACCGACTGTACAGCTCGAGGTTAAGGGTAGGTACTTAAAATGGATATAGGGCACATTCGCGAGTTATGGTGATTCCACAATCATTCTTCATTTCATTGGCAAGCGATCTGCGCAAAAAATTTGGATTTTTATGGATCTGCGCATTTTTAATTTAATTAAAAGTAACTGTACATACGAACTTCATACGAATTTTACAACGAAAATGCACCAAAAACGTAGGTGTGTAAACCTTTTCGTGGCAGTTGAATTTAGTGCCTTTGTAAGTATTTTTAATTGTTCTTTGTTAATGTTAATGTTTTTTAAGTTCTGTTTAATAGGTTTAAGATATAAATGACTGAGTTACTTATAAAAAATAATATAAAAAATAAAAAACAACAACCAAGGTGACCATATAGCTCTAAAGTGAAAAAATTCCCATTTTTCACATTGTGTAAACCTATAAGTGGCAATGTGTATGTATTTATCAGAGCTCACGCAAGGGCAACTTTAGAGTAAAAAGAGAAAAAAAGCAAACTAATTATTTGATACTTTTGGAATTGCTGGGCTGCTGGTTATTTTGCCTAAAATGGTAAAGCTGCTAGAAATGTTTTAGTTGAAAATACAAAATTATGTTTTGCCGATGGCAAAGTAATGTATAAATCATACATTTATTTCATTTAAAACAAATGTTTTTTTAATTTTTAAATGTTGTTGATTTGCCGATCGCCAAACGGATTCAGGGTGGCTTAGGCCTAGGTCCGTATTTGTGTGTATGCATGTGAGTTTTGTTTGGATTTGTTTTTGCTTTGCTGTTTAGAGTTTGTCGTAGGTCATGGTCTGTCTGTACATGCAGAAATTCTTTTTACTTGTATTTTAAAATTTTGTTGTTGCCGATCAATGAGTATGTACATACATATGTATGTTTGTGTTTGTATGCTCGTTGGTGTCAAAGGCAAATCGTCTGCAGCTTGCCTGCTGCGTATGGGCTTGGGCCGTCGTTTTGTGTGTTCATGTGTCTGTGTCTAACGGGAAAAAAGGCAAAACGCAAAAGAACAAACAACAACAACACGTGCCGGTTGTCGTTGCTGAAACGCAAAACGCTGCTCAATGTGTATAAATACTCATTATAACAATATTCAATACAAGTCATTACAATTATTTATTTATATATATTATACACAGACAAGTATTTGAAAGCTAAATGTGTTTATCTTATGGTTAGTGTTAATTTGGTATTAAGTCAATTTAAACATGTTCTATAAGTCATTAATGATCTACCTAAATGCCAATATATACACACGTACATGTATGATAGAAGTCATAGTTAGGTAACACACGATTAGCCATACAATTTTACAAAGTTCATATAAAGTCTATACTTCCCACCCATTTGAGGCATAGCAAGCAGACAGAAACAAAAGTCGAATATTTAAAATCTCAACTTCGGCCACCACACAACGGCACAATGAAATACAGCAACAACAAATCTTCGTCTGGCCACCACACAACGGCACAATGAAATACAGCAACAACAAATCTTCGTCTGGCGCATCGCACGCAATATCGTATTCAACAATATCGTAATACGGTAAGGTGCTTACTTCAGGTTTTATCGTTTCTGTTTACAAAGAGGGGTAGCTATCATCCCGTCTTGTAGTATTACATAGTCATTGATACTCGATAAGGTGTGTTAAGAGTAAACCAAAGACTATGTAATACAACAAGACGGATGATAGCTTCCCCTCTTTGTTAACAGAAACGATAAAACCTGAAGTAAGCACCTTACCGTATTACGATATTGTTGAATACGATATTGCGTGCGATGCGCCAGACGAAGATTTGTTGTTGCTGTATTTCATTGTGCCGTTGTGTGGTGGCCGAGATTTCTTGTCTGTTTTTCATTGTGGTTGTGGTGGCCGAAGTTGAGATTTAAATATTCGACTTTTGTTTCTGTATGCTTGCTATGCCTCAAATGGGTGTGAAATTGTATGGCTAATCGTGATATACTTAACTATGACTTCTATCATACATTTTCGTGTGTATACATTATGAGTTAGGTAGATCATTAATGACTTATAGAACATGTTTAAATTGACTTAATACCAAATTAACACTAACCTTAACATAAACACATTTAGGCTTTCAAATACTTGTCTGTGTATTAAAAATATACATAAATAATTGCATTGACTTGTATTGAATATTGCAATAATGGGTATAAAAACACATTGAGCAGCGGTTGCGTTTAAGCAACGACAACCGGCATGTGTTGTTGTTGTTTGTTCTTTTGCGTTTTGCCCTTTTCCCGTTAGACGCAGACACATGCATACACAAAACGACGGCCCAAGCCCATACGCAGCAGGCCAGCTGAAGACGATTTGCCTATTCATGTTAGACGCACAGACATGCACACACACAATGACGGGCCTAGGCCACATGCAGCAGAAAATAAGACAAAAAAAAAAAATTTGCTTGCGCCTTTAATAACCAGGGTATACATATTAGTTTTGTGCTAAAGAAGTAACCGACAGAAGGAAGCAGCTCCGACCCCATAAGTACATATATGTATATGTTTTTGATCAGCATCAACAGCTTCAATCAGTCTTTGAAATTAGGTAAAGTATGCAGTTTAGGCGTACTTACACATACATACATATATACTTGCAAGCACTGACTGCACGCGCTAGGTATATAGCTTAGGGAATCTTCTAGTCGGGATTTCTATTTCGACTAGAGCCTTCTTATTTGCTTTCGAACTCGGCTCGAGAATTGCTGGGACAATCGTTCACACATTAAGAAAATGTTGTTGTTGTTTTTATTTTTGCGCACAGACATGCATACACACATTACTTACATACTTTTTGAATGACACAACAAAATTTTAGAACACAATCAAATTATTTTCCTTTTATATGAAAAAAATCTATGATTTATACACATAATATATACATTAAATATATATATAAATTCATTTATATATAAAAAAAACCAAATATAATAAAAAAAATTAAGGAAAAAGATTTTTCATTACGAGGGTTTGATCTCGGCTCAACCATGGCTCGAGCATTCAGCTGCGTCACAGTCACGGCCGCAGAACTGACCTAGGACCTGTATTAAAACTAACGTAGAACTAAAATTAATTAATTGTAACGATTTGTTTAATTCATTTCCAATTTCATTTATTCATTTTTACATTCTCGTTGGCAAGTCAGATAGAGTGAAAAACTATAAGAGTTACACACATGCACACGACAAGCATGAGCAGTCCATTCACAAAGCAAACATTTGAAATTTAAAACAAAATAATAACAATCTGTGAAAATTTTATTGAAATCGGTTAAGAAACACCGGAGATATGGGACATTGAAGTTGTGTATGCAGTACACAGTAAGCGCATACATACACACACACACACTTGCAAGCACTGACTGTACTGACTGTACGCGTGAAGTATAGGGATCAGGGTATCGTCTAGTCGGGATTTCTCGACTAGAGCCTTCTTACTTGTTTTAATTTTTAAATGTTGTTGATTTGCCGATCGCCAAACGGATTCAGGGTGGCTTTAATGTTAAAATTTTAGTAATTTGCTGATGGCAAAACGGGAAATAGGTGCTATTGTACAGAGCGCGTTTACTAACTGTAAAAAAAAGAGGGATACCTTATTTCCAGTAATATAGTATTATATCGTTTTTGAATGAAAACAAAGACAAATCCAAATATGGCGGCAGGCCCAGTATCAGAAGCAATAATCTTAACATAAGCAGCTGACTGGCTGCTGACTGACAAGTTTGTCCAGTTCATAAAACAAAAACAAAATTCGTTTTTCCCATGGTGCCCGTTTCGAGATTGCAAAATGTTCATTAACAGAACATTCCAGCTCTTATTTCCAGTCTTGTTATATGTTAGTCTCTGGCTCAAACGATTAAAAATACATCCGAAAGTCGTAGTGAGTGGTTGTGATTTTTTCTATTGCTTTTCCAAAAGCGCTCGTGTATTGTACGTCGTAGATTGAACTTGTTTTTGTGAGTACTACTGAATTGTTTGGCGTTAATTGTTACTTTGATAAAACACCAAATGTACACATCAACAAAATCGGTGCGAGGTCGATATGTAGCTGTTGGTGTGTGTGTAAACCTATGGTACGGTTCCAGTACATACAACATCGTAGCGGTGATATTCAAATAAACTAAATATCTTTAAAAAAATATATACATATATATATTAAGACACACAAAGTTTACAACACATAGCTATAGCGTTTGCGACTGTGCGTGTTTGTGTAGGCTAAACATATATATATAAATAGCTAATATATACAGTCTGTCAAGGAAGTGTTTTCGCGTGAAGAAAAACTTATGTTTTTTCACTTCACAGGCAAAAAAATAACTGTTATATGGCTCTTAAAATTTTTTTGAAATTCTTTATGTATTATTTATTTATTTCTTAATAATATATTTGAAACAAATTGATTATTCATTAAAAAACAAAAAAGTTATAACAGAAACAAATTAACACTAACTTAATTTGACTGTCAAGAAAGTGTTTTCGCATCTACTTTTTGGAGCATTTTCGTTGTAAAATTCGTATGAAATTCGTATGTACAGTTACATTTAATTAAATAAAAAATTCTTAGATCCATAAAAGTCCAAATTTTTTTGGCCAGATCGCTTGCCAATGAAATGAAGAATGATTGTGGAATCACCATATCTCGCGAATGTGGCCCTAAAAAAATTGTAAGTACCTACCCTTAATCTCGAGCTGTACAGTCGGTGTAATATTATTGGTTTTCAAGAGCTGGCGCCGTTTTTTTTTTGGGTAGGTACTTAACAATTTTTTAGGCCACATTCGCGAAATATTGTGATTCCACAATCATTCTTCATTTCATTGGCAAGCAATCTGGCCAGAAAAATTTGACTTTTATAGATCTGCGCATTTGTAATTTAATTGAATGTAACTGTACATACGAATTTCATACAAATCTCACAACGAAAATGCACCAAAAACGTAGGTGTGTAAACCTTTTCGTGTCAGTTGAATTTAGTGCCTATGTTAGTATTTTTAATTGTTCTTTGTTAATGTTAATGTTTTTTAAGTTCTGTTAAATAGGTTTAAGATATAATTGATTGAAATACTTTTAAAAAATAATAAAAAAAAATAAAAATCAGCAACCAGGATGACCATATAGCTCTAAAGTGAAAATATCAAAATTTTTCACTTTGTGTAAACCTTTTCGTGGCAATGTGTAAATATGAACAAGTTCGACGATACTTACTAAACTCTTGTGCTTTGTTTTTATTTTCATTGCTGTAGATGCTTTTGCGTTGCCGGTAAAATAACCCAACCGAAACATGTAAGAACTCTCTTGCCTATAATCCGTACTCAGCAGCTAAAACATTAATTCAAATATGTTTCTTTTTCCAAATTGTAGCTTAAGAGTGCATGTACATGGGTGCATAATAAATAAACAATGCATAACTATTCATTACGTCATTTGTATCGTGTAAAAATTTTATAAACATATAGTATACCATATTTACTCGTGAGAATCCTCTTATTTTAATTTAGCTTTTTACTTTTTGATTTCAAGTAAATGAGCAATATGACATACAGTCTGCCAACAAATGCTTTACGCAAAGTGAAAAAATTTGATATTTTCACTTTAGAGCTATAAGGGACGCACTGGTTTATAATTTTTTTTATTTTTGTAAGTAATTCAATCAAATATCTCTTAAAAATATTAAACAAAACTTAAAAAAATAAAAAATACCCAAAAGTCAATTGAACATACTAACAAAGGCACTAAATTCAACTGCTAATAAATGCTTTACACACCTACGTTTTTGGTGTATTTTTGTTGTGAAATTCGTATGTACAGCGATTCATCACAGATCGCTTGCCAATGAGATGAAGAATTATTGTGGAATCACCATATCTCACGAATGTAGCCTAAATACTGTAGTCTACAATAGCTTCGATGCCTAAGATGCATACATGCCCGTAAATGTCATTGGGAATAGTTTTGAACTTTTACCTGTGGGAACCCCACATACTTTTTAAATCTTAGATATTTTCCTGAAAAATTGCTTGAAACGTTTTTTTTTGTTCACGCTTAATATTGTACCGCTTCATACCTACCTCATATCCAAGTCGGCTCAAAATTTTTTATTTTTTTTGTTATTTATTATTCATTCGATATTAAAATGCTGTATATGTAGTCTGAAGTCATATCGTACACCGTCAAAGACAATTTTTTTTAAAAATTTTAGTTTATTTAAATGTATTAGAAAAAATTTTGTTTGGACTAACAATAAATATCTCTATAAAATGAAAATAAAAAAAATATAATAAACATATCTTCGAAATATAATCGTAGTAATCATATTTTTCTTCCTCTTCGGTCGACCCACTCGACTGAACCTGAACGCTTGTCTGGGACTATTTTGCACATTACTTCAGTCCTTCATGTGGCCCTAAAAGCCCTCTACTTCTTGCTCGTTTATTTCAGACTTGAACTCGCTCTGAGCTCGATCCAGATCGGCTTTTTAGCTTTCGGAATTCTCTGCACATATTGAGCCACACGGCCCTAATTACTATCTCTTCGAATCATAACTTCTACCATATTCTCGGATGTAATCTCTGTCTCTGCTTTCTGGCTTAGTGTCAGGCGCTGCCAGTTCCATTTGCGACAAGCAAAGATAGCTACATCCGGGGCTGTACAGACAGTCGGGCGATACTGCCTTTCTCATTCGGTGAAGGTAGTAGTAGAAGTAACCATGTCCCCACAAAAGCTGTGTTAGGTAGAAATCCACCTCAACATGCTCTCTTTTGATCCACGGCTCCACGTCTGTGAAAAGGCGCGCAGTCCATCTTCCACGACTTTCTCCCTAGCAATAATTCTGCCATGCGCGAAGTGTGTTGGCTCTCTCCTCCTGGGAAGCATTTTCGCTTTCTCCTGTACTTCTCAACAAAACCATCCGCCGCTCTTAAGCCAGAAGATGTATTAGTGCCACCCCAGCGATCACTAACCCTGCAGGCGCCGAGACCGCACGATAAGCCGAAGCTACTCTCAAGGCCCCCGTTCCTTGAACCTGTGCGACCCTCTTGCGGTATATATCTTTTTCACGGAACTGACCGACTGAACCGCACTCATCAGGAGGCGATGTCTGCCAGAGGTCGGGCCCCCAACATTGGGGTCATTAGGTCTTCTTTAGTCGTCGGGGGTAACGTCAAGCTTGAGAACAAAATTTGGCGTAATGGTTCAAAAAGTTCGCCGGCCTCTGCTCTAGGTGTTTTACCTTTGACTGCAAAGATATTAACAGTTGCCCCTGCTATTCTAGTATCTAGAAGCTGTCCCTTAAGCCCTTACTTTATGTTCCTGTTTCCTTAAGCGTGTTGTCAACTTTCAGCAGAGCGTAGATATTTACGTGGGTGGTTTGACAAGTACCCGAGCTTGACGTCAGGTTGCGCTACTATTACAACATAGCGCCAAAGTTCAATAATCTAGACAGTGAAAATTTCAGTCCGATCAGACTTTTAGTTTGGTTGTTACAACCTGTCAAAGGAGTCGTGTCCGCGCATTTTAGAAAAATGAAAAAAGAGCAATATCGGTTGGTAATTCGATTCTTGTTTTTGGAGAGGAAATCACGCAGCGAAATCAAAGAACGCTTGGATACTGTGTACGGTGACTCTGCTCCTTCGATTACGACCGTTGGATTTTGGTTTAATGAGTTTCAACGTGGTCGCACGTCCGTTTTTGATGAGCCACGATCAAGTGCCCCGAAAACGGCTATCACGGAGGATAAACGGAAAAAATTACATGGTCTCGTAATGTCAGACCGCCGGTTGAAGGTGCGCAAGTAAGTTAGCTGAGACAGTAGGCATCTCAACAGTCATGTCCTACATGAAATATTGGGCATGAGAAAGCTGTCGGCGCGATGTGTGCCGCGTTTGCTCAGTCCAGAGAACAAGCGCAACCGCCTGACCACTTCGAAGCAGAGTTTGACGATGTTTAAGCGTAATCCAAAGGAGTTTCTGCGTCGATTCGTGACTGTTGACGAAACATGGATTCACTGGTACACACCAGAGACCAAAAAACAGTCGAAACAGTGGACTTTACCTGGCGAATCTGCCCCGAAGAAGGCGAAGACTGTTCCATCGGCCGGTAAGGTGATGGCCACGGTTTTCTGGGATTCACAAGGTATCATCTACATAGACTACCTAGAGAAGGGAAGAACGATTACAGGACTCTACTATGCCGAATTATTGGGTAGATTCGACGCCGAATTGAAGAAAAAACGGCCCCATTTGGTGAAGAAGAAAGTGCTCTTTCACCATGATAACGCACCTGCTCACACCGCCGGCGTCGCCCAGGCTAAATTGTCAGAATTACGCTACGAACTGCTGCCCCATCCACCTTATTCTTCAGATTTGGCCCCTTGCGATTTATTTTTGTTTCCAAACTTGAAAAAGTCAATCGCAGGGCAGAAATTTCGGTCGAACGAGGAGGTTATTGCCGCTACGGAGGCCTATTTTGCAGAGCTTCCGATATCGTATTTTTTAGAGGGGATAAAAAAATTGGAGAATCGCTGGATTAAATGTATCGAGCTAAAAGGAGATTACGTTAAAAAATAAATTATAATTTTTCCAAAAATTTTCGTTTTTCTATTGTATCTCGGGTACTTGTCAAACCACCCACGTATGTACCATATGCGTGTTGGGTTTTATGTAATGGATAATTGTCAACGTGATTGCTCCTTATGTAATGTCCCCTACCTAAACCTTTACTTTACTTTACAACTGAGTGTGCCTAATTTTTGATTCTACAAAAAATTAAACATATTCTTTAAAGTATCAGTATATCCCTCGCCATTGCACTATCTTTCAAAATAAATCTGTGCAGCTTTGTTATTAAGTCTTCGGAACACAGCACAAAAAATTAATTAACAAGTAAGAAGGCTCTAGTCAAGAAATCCCGACTAGACGATACCCTGATCCCTATACTTTACGCGTACAGTCAGTGCTTGCAAGTATGTGTGTGTGTGTGTAAACGCGCATACTGCATACACAACTTCAATGTCTTCATATCTCCGGTGTTAACCGATTTCAATAAAAATTTCACAGATTTTCATTATTTTATTTTATAATTCAAAAAGCATCTCAAAGTTTCCCGAATTCGAGATTTGGTTGTTATCGATCCCATGTGTACATCGGAAACGGGAAGAGTTATCGAAAATCGAAAACAAACTTGTGCTGCCTAGGGATTAGGCGAGCTTAAGTTCCAAGTCTTGAGTCTCTAGCTCTTATAGTCTCTGAGATCGACGCGTTCATACATACGGACAGACAGACGGACGGAAGGACAGACGGACATGGCTATGGGGTCGGAGATGCTTCCTTCTGCCTGTTACATGCCTGTGTTTTGCACAAAACCATTATACCCTTTTACCCATTTTTACTGGGTTCAGGGTATAAAAATGGGTAAAAAGGGTATAATGGTTTTGTGCAAAAGCATGTAAGAGGCAGAAGGAAGAATCTCCAACCCCATAAAGTATATATATTCTTGATCAGAATAAACAGCCGAGTCGATATAGCCATTTACGTCCTTCTGTCCGTCCGTATGTATGAACGCGTAGATTTGAAGCTCGCCTAATACCTAGGCAGTACAAGTTTGTTTCCAATTTTCAATAACTCTTCCTGTTCCCGATATACACATGGGATCGATAACAACAAAATATTAAATTTGGAAGACTTTGTAAAAACAAATATGTGTCAACTTGAACGTATGACGTTCTTGTTGCGAAAATATATTATTTGGGTGTCATGATATAGCGTATATAGGCCAGACGGAAGCATCTCCGATCCCATAAAGTATAACAGCAGCCGCGACGACTTGGCCATGTCCGTCTGTATAAGCGCGTCGATTTGGGAGACTATAGAAGATAGATACTTGAGATTTAAGATTGTTTATACCTTGCAAATTGAAATGAAGTAAAGTACACAGTACATGCGAACACACAGACATACTTGCAACTCGGCGTAAAGCTGGCTACGACGCTCTAAGGGTTCAGGATATCTTCTAGTCGGGATTTCTCGAATACGGCCTTCTTACTTGTATTTATTGTGTAATAAACGTTCGCTATATTTTTGCCAAAAAATGCAAAAATCTTTTAATTTTTTAAATGAGATATTTGCCTGTATATGTCCCCCTGAAAACCTATTTATAAATTTTGAGGGTAATTTATTTTGTCGCCTTCAAGTTATCTTCCCAACAAATTTGGTGACTAGCTCATAAAGTGCGGAAGAAGAATTTTAAAAAGGCGTGGGCCCGGGGCTGCAGTGGTGGGTGTGGCATCCAAACTTTTGATGACTAGCTGTTTCAATGTGGGATATATGTGTGTTTTATCGATCGATAATAATTCAAAAGCCGGAAGCCAGCGTTTTTACACTGAAGCCTTAAACAAACAGAGTAATCAGCGCGTTAAACTGTTGTCAACTATGGTTTAAAATATGGGCGAAATGTATTGATTTCATTGTTAACAAACGGAATACTACAAATAAATGTATACCCATGTATATTACGAGTTTTAACACAGATAAAAATTAATCTTATCCATTGGCTTAATATGCGCATCTCATTACCACACAAAAGGTATACACAAAAGATATGATATCAAGTAACCCACATAATGTATATATTGCAGACAATTTATAACCATCGAAATACATATACAAAGTATATGTAATTTGTGCATACATCTCTCACATTCTACTAATAAGGTACAACTTCCTATACTTATGTACAGCTCCCAAATTTCAAACAGAAGCTACGCTTTCTTACGGGCCAAAAAAAACATCAAGTTTTGCAATTGTTTCAAGTAAAAGGAACACAACTGCTTGCACACAACAACTGATTGATAAAAATCTGGGTCAAAAAACATTATTGACCATGTGTATTACTTATAATATTATTTCTTTAGAAAACTCTAAGCATTATAGCATTATAAGAAAAAACAAGTAGCTTCGCGGTGAGATTTTATGATTTATGATAGTATTATTTATAATATTATCGAGGTGTGCACAAATTGAATACTTAAAATCACAGCCAAAATATACGAAATAGCTACGTATTAAATTCGGTCAGCGATTTCTGAGTTCTTAAAATATATATATATATATACCAATATACATTTATAAAATGAGCAATTTTCAAATGGTTGTTAAATTAATCATTTGCACAAATGCTTTATAATGAGCTTTTGGAACATACTAAGATATCTCAAAAAAAAAAAAAACTCGTTGACTTGTGTAATTATTTAATCATGTAATGTGATTCTTCTGAAGTTTTTTATTAAAACTTTTTCACCTGCCTTTTCCTTTATTTGCAGAAACATTTTGAGCCGTTTGTAAACGCTTAGGGGCGATGATGAATTCAATAAACAAGTATAATATGACGTGTGCTAAAAAATTATGTAGTAAACAATAATTTTTGGTTGTCTTTTAAGATTTCCTTATGCTGCTTAGTTGCGACAATTTAAATGCTGGGCGGATACACTAAAGTGACTATTAACTTTCTTTCAATCCAAATTCCTTTTTAATCCCATCTATCACCTCTTGCTGAGAGCTATTACAAAACATGTCTGACACGACTGACAGCAGGCAAAATTACATCAAAATGGACACGTTATGCGATACTGTCGAGGCTATAAAAGATATTGTAGATTCCACTATTCTGAATGCGAAGTTTACCATAAGTAATTTGTGTACACAGTCTATAGTAGACGATGACACCATAAAAACAGTTAAGCCCTACAATAAAATTGAGAATTCATACGAGAATTGTCAGACCATACTTCGGAAGGAATTCGAAACATTTAATCCAAATGATGAAAAAATACTTAAATTTACTACAGGCGAGCCAATTGTTGATCAGCAGAACCCCTTTAGGAGCATCCATGTAACTGGTAAAGATAAAAAAACAGCGCCGCCAGTGCCAGTAAGACGCTCTACATTAAGCGTACGAAAAACAGATACGCAACAATTGTGTGAGCGTGAACGAGAGACGGAGCGCAAAATCAATAAAAAAGATCAAGGGGACAAACAGCGTGAGCAGCAGAAAAACGAAGCAAATATACAACAAAATATTGCCATTACAGGGAAGCTTAGTGCTGTCGAATTTATAACGACTGAGGAAGTTCTTAAGCAATCCAAGTATGTTAAAACGTATATTAAGAATCCCGATCCATACTTTGTATACGATCCCACAGTGCTTGCACGTCTAAAATCTGAAGAGCTGAGTGACATCGCCGGCAAAAAACCTAGGCGAAAGCAACCTTTAACCGCACAATCGCTCGATCGACTGAAAGAAACAAAAACACATACAAAAAATCACGTAGAGGCTACCAATAAAAAGAAAGAACCCAAGTTAGCAACATTTAAAAAGTGCTCAAAGCCGAATTATCCGGAATTGGCGAACTTAAAGATCCGAACGGGTAGCAACTCCAACGGTGCGTACTTTAGTCCCGCCGAAGTGACTAAAAATGCCAAAAAATTTGACGAGCGCGTTAAAAAGCTGCAAATCAACTCTGACGACGATTTGGACGACATTGATGGACCCCTGACCAAAAGCGACTCCTGCGACGAGCTAGATCAACACACACACGAAGCCATCGAATCCAAAAGCATGACCAACAACGGCCCTAAAATGCATTCATTTACCAACACCATCAGCTCCGAGGAATTCCAGGCATATCTTAAATGGAAAGGCCTTACGCTTATGCCTAAGCGAGACGTCAACAGTTCCACGCCTACTGACACGCCCAGTTCCACGCCGACAAACAGAAGAAAGATCTCAGTGCTGCAGCGTCTCTCTTATAGTTTTTTTACAACGCGAAGAAAGACCACGCCGAAGGAAAACAAAATACTACCTCGCACAGTCTACAGCGATAGCGATAAATACAGCAAATATAAAACGAATGAACTTTCCCAAGCTGGTCAGTTGAAAATTGCAGCACAACCTTGTCGGACCGCCAATCCCAGCGAATTTTCAGCCAACCCAAGTAAAATAAATGTGAGGAGCAAATGGAAATTGCATATGAGTAATAGCAAGCGAGATAACTTGCCATTGCAATGCCATAAAGAACGCAAGAGCATCATACCCAAATGCGTCGCGCTTAAGAGCAACCTTGGCCCGTTCACTAAAGCCATATCCATGGATCGCATTCAAATAAAATTGCAAGAAGGGCAGAATATGACGCGGTTGGGTGATAGCTCGTATCGCTCTGAAGCAATCAGTATGACAAGCGATCAATATCTCGAAGCCACATCAACGCCAAAAAGAAAAGCTGTGGAGCAGCAACGCCAGCAACAGGTGAATGCAGCCAGCAGTGATCATAATGAGTGGAAACAATTGAGTGCCATCAAGGAGGTGATCGATAAAAAGCTGTACTACAAGGTGCTGAAGCAACAACACGACCAGCAACACCAGCAGCAGTCGCAGAGCGAGGAGAATATTTATGAGCATTTGCATTCGCAACAGCCGTTGCAGCACTACTTTGTACGCGGGCAGCACCAGCGTAGCACCTTCTCCGGGATTACCGATCGCCATCGACAGTTAATACTTGATGGCACCTCTAGTAGCGGAACACGGGTGTTGCCCATCCATCAGCCGTCACCTCGTTACCAATGCGTAATGGAAAGTCTAAAAGTGTCAAACAGTCAGACAATGCGACGTGGATATGAAAGAGTGAGAGCGAGTGAGACTCCGGAGATTTTGGGACGCAAAGACTCGAATGCGGCACGACGTATTGGCGGGTTGTTTACGCGCGAGGAGATACTCGATAGGGTAAAAGAGTTTTGCCGAAAATCTTTTAATCGCTCGCCGTGGCCCGCTGCTGCTGCAACCAATATATCCCCTTATGCTCCTCTAAAGTCAAACATGCGACATCTGATAACTGGGCCGGAGGTACCACAGCGGGTACAAAGTTTGCCACGTGTGGGCTTAGCTCCAGGAGGTGCCAGCTTTTCGTCGCCAATTTATGCGCATGTAAACAAGCGGAGCAGCCTGTTGTCTAATGACTCGATGGAGAAGTATTTGTCTAGTGAGCAACATTTAAAGCGCTCGCAGCTGGCGCTGACACCATCAGAGTACATGCTAATTCGTACAGAGAATGGCATGCAAGCAGCCAAGATTATTCACCGCCACAACAACAGCAGCCTCTACATGCAGCCAAAATACGTTAACGCCAGCCAACAGAGCTATGTACGTAATGATGAGCTGCAAAATGACCCTGCCACACCTCTCATTCTTGATTGTTGCGGACAGCAGACAAGTCAGGTATATTGGACACCAGATCAAATGCTGCTGCAAAAAAGACCGCGTCGGGTCATTGAGCACATTTATCCATTGCCAGAGCTAAAACTACTTGTGCCGCAGAGTTCTTTCCAAGCAAATGCTCGGCAGTTTACAACAAGCACAGTAACGCACGGCAACAGACTACAATTAGGGGCGCATAATACATCCGATTGCGATTGCAGCTCTGAGGCCGGCGAGGTGCGTCGCCCCTAAAAAAATCAACGTGAGGTAAGGTTTTCGAGCATTTTTCTGTTGCTTTAAATTTTAATACGCAACTTAATCCTTCTACTATTATAAATGTGAAAGTATGGATGAACGCAAAATGAAGCTTTACGTAAAATGAAACTTTACAATAATAAAGCTTATACATCAGAATGGCAATAGGCAATAGTTTTGTGAGTTTTCCGTAGCTCTGTGTTGTTGTACTTTCCTTAGTGGGAGACGAGTGAAAATACAGACAAACAGAAGGCGGAAGAGTAATAGTCATACGACGCAGAGACTAGCGAGCAGATAAGAATAAATAATATCACTCGGTAGCATTTTGCTACTAACTTGCATACAAAGACTATTCAGGGCAAATAACTTTTAAGGCGGGTAGAGCCGCAGTAAATTAAAGGTCTTGTATATACATATTTTTATACCCTGAACCCAAATGGGTATAATGGTTTTGTGTTAAAGTATGTAACAGGCAGAAGAAAGCATTTTCGACCCCATAAACTATATATATACTTGAACAGCATCAACAGCCGAGTCGATAAAGCCATTTCCGTCTGTCCGTCCGTTTGTATGTATGAACGCGTCGGTCTAGAGCAGTGGTCGGCGAACCGGGGTAAATTACCCCAAATGGGGTAAAAGTGACATCTCTGGGGGTAATGGACATGATTCTGGCGAGCTTTCACATGGGGAGTCAACTTCCACAAGAATATTCCTGATAAAGAGTATTTATTTAAAAATTTTTTTTTTTTGCTCATCAAATATAAATACTGAGCATCATGGGGTAATGGGAACTTCCACAACAATATTTCGGGGTAATGGCAACTTCCACAAGAATATTTCACATTTTCTATTCTGCCGACCTTTTTTTTTTAGCTCTTCAAATTTAGTCGACCTTTTTTTTTAGGTCTAGAGACTCCAGATTTAGAACTTAAGCTCGCCTAATCTCTAGGCAGTACAAGTTTCAATCCAATTTTCGATAACTCTTTCCATTTCCGATATACACATGGGATCGATATCAACAAAATCTTGAATTTGGAAAACTTTGAGATGCCATTTGAATTATAAAACAAATTTTTAGTTTTATTAAAATCGGTTAAGAAACACCGAAGATATGGGACATTGAAGTTGTGTATGCAGTATGTAGTATGCGCGTAGAAACACACACATACTTGCAAGCACTGACCGTACGCGTAAAGTATAGGGATCAGGGTATCGTCTAGTCGGGATATCTCGACTAGAGCCTTCTTACTTGTTCTATAGTGCACGCATGCCGAACTCTGCAAATGATCTCTTTTCATTTTCGTTGTCACTCCCGCTCAATGACTATGTAATACTACAAGACTGGATGACAGCAACCCATCTTTGTTAACAGAAACGATAAAACCTGAAGTAAGCACCTCGGGAAATTATTTACGATATTGCTTCGCCAACTCAAATGAGAATCTTATTGTACATGGATTTCATTAGCTGAAGCGTGCGATGCGCCAGACGAAGATTTGTTGTTGCTGTATTTCATTGTGCCGTTGTGTGGTGGCCGAAGTTGAGATTTTAAATATTCGGCTTTTGTTTCTGTCTGCCTGCTATGCCTCTAATGGGTGGGTAGTATAGCCTTTATATGAACTTTGTGCAATTGTATGGCAAATCGTGATATACTTAACTATGACTTCTATCATACATATACGTGTGTATATATTGACATTTAGGTAGATCATTAATGACTTATTGATTAGGTTTAAAATGACTTAATACCAATTTAGCACTAACCATAAGATAAACACATTAAGCTTTCAAATACTTGTCTGTGTATTATAAATATACATTAATAATTGCATTGACTTGTATTGAATATTTGTTATAATGAGTGTTTATACACATTGAGCAGCGTTTTGCGTTTAAGCAACGACAACCGGCACGTGTTGTTGTTGTTTGTTCTTTTGCGTTTTGCCTTTTTCCCGATAGACTCAGACACATGAATACACAAAACGACGGCCCTTGCTTATTTTTTGAGATACTCTAAAGTTGCTTTTGCGTGAGCTCTGATAAATACATACCTATGAGGTTATCAGCAACCAGACAGTGCCGAATACATACGACACAGCATGAGCAGTCAATACACAAAACAAAAACAAATCCACACATTCTGTGTTCTCCTTCTTCCACATATTCGTCTGCCTTGCGTCGCTCCCCTTTATCGAGAAGTTTTACTTTTAGTGCACAAAGCGTCGGCAATGAGGCCCGTGTCTCGACTACCACTACAAAGTTCTCAAATGTACTAAACAGGGTAGACAAAAGAATAATGCACAAAAACACATCTCGTTGAGTTTTTCCACCACGTCAAAGAAGCTATTGAGGTGCCCAACGATGCTCTCCCCTTCTTTCATTTTTGTGGTCGATAATTGCTTAAGCAATGTAACACGTCGTGCTGGTCCTCTTGGTACATGAATCTTACGTAATTCGCTCCAAACATTCGATGCTTTATGCTTAACATTGATTATTTGCGAAGCTTTTATGTGCAACATAATTCTTGCTAACGCCTTCTCATCTTTTTCGTCGAAGTCGGCTTTTGCCTGTGGTGTATAGCCATCTAATTTCATCACACGACCGCAAACTAATGACCACAGATCAGCACGATCTTTTGATCTTGCGTAGGGTTGCAATGTCAGGACCCATAACCTATTGGAATTAAGTTTGGTTTACTAAACGAACCACTTCATGTACACCACATGTCACAAATTGTGACTGCATATAAAAACAGGCAGCTAGCTCTCAATTCGATTCAATATAAAGTGAGTTGCATCTTAAGATCATAATTGATTGATCTATTTCATACATACTACCTGTGTAACTAGACAACATAGACGTTGCCATTCAACTTATATTCTTAACAAGGGGGGACCAGTCAGTCAGGGATAAAAGCCAAGTAAGTTTTGCAAAATCGGTTTTCCGACATTGACGAACTCGACTTAAACGTTTTCACCTGGGGCATAGCACCCGGTAGGGTAAAGTGATCGACACCTCCAACGTTGGGTGGTATAAATCTTCTGGATAAGATATGGGTTGTGATCCGGTAACGGATGACGAGGATGGATCCAAAACAAAAACCAGATCAAGCTTTTTATTAAGAGTATTTGGGATATAATTGATTTGAGTCAATGACCTCCCAAGTAAGTTCATCAAAAAATTATTCTGAGCCGAGGAGGCCTGGGCGCCAGAATTACAACAACCATCAACAAGAACTACAAGAAAATCGCGATCAGAAAGCATGCACGAAACAAAAGTATAGCAGCGAAATTTGCATCGTTAACAGAGTTATCTAAGGAACACCATGAATATTCAACTTTACAGCAACAAATTCTATATCTATAGAACCACCTATTATTACTATTTCCGAAGAATTGTCTACATCAATAGCAATAAACATACCACCACTACGTCGACGAGTACGGTCTTTTCTATAGATATGTTGGATAGAACTTCAGAATAAAGAATGTCTTTCCTAAACAAAGTTTCAGAAGGCCGGCCGATTAAATGCAAAAATACTAAAACAAAAATCAGCAGACGGGCGACAAAAAACTCAGCAAATTGAGCAGAAAGCTTGGACTTCAGTTCGTTGTTGAATTTTGGTACTTGCAAAATAAATGCAAATAAAGTATTTAATATAATGTTCACTTTTACACAACCGATGAAACCTAAAGTCACAAAACTTATTATTCGCCAAATAGTAAAGAAATTAAACGCACGAAAATAAAAAGAGCGAAGACCAGAAAAAACAAGTCCGTTGCGATTCAAAGTGAACGACGATATGAGTTGGGTCGTCTTAACAAGCCGGTGCTTGGTAACGTTGGGCCACTTGAATATACTGTTTGTTAGTACATCTACGTCAAAAAACCAAAAAAAAAAACAAAGAAAAACTATATTAATTTACCAAGCCTAGGTACCAACTTAAACTGAATCGATTTTTCTGGCTTAACGAATTTTTGTATGTCTCTGACCGTTTCTGGGTCAGTTTCCGCTAAACCTCTGGTCACTTGGAAAGAAGTTAGTTCAGGCTGACTCTAAAAAAAAATTTGGTCTTTTCCTGGCTGACTCATGTAAACGGTGATCAGGCATTTTCGCACTGTGTCAATGTGTCTACATAGACGTTACATATCTTCCAGATAAGTTTTTAAGCACGTCAGTTTTTTCAACTCAATTATATTAATCAGCTTTATTTTGATGTTGCCATTTGCATCACTAACTTGTCGGACTGTTATATGGACACAACGGCCTTATAATTCCATCTTTTAGTAGTTTTTTGAGATCATTATTAACAAAGTCAGCAACACCCATGAATGGGGGATACAGTAGGTTAGTGTAAAATTAAGTATTATTTTTTCTTCGATCATATTTGCAAATTTTCTTTATTAAGTTTTTAATATAAATAGGAAACGGCGATTAAATGTGAAACCTATGTCGTCATAAAAAAGGGGTTCTTTTTTTCTATATCACTGGGACTAAAAAAATGTACCCAAAATGAGCAATAATAAACTTATAAAGCAAAAAAATTTCCACATTTGAGTGATTTAAAATTGGGGATGTCCACGAGACCGGCATGTGTCAGTGTATTGGTGTGCTTTTCACTGCGCAAAGATAATAGTATGTTTTTATTGCACGCTATTTTTTTAGGCTATTGCTTTTTAAATAAGAAAAACAAGCCCAAACAAGTGAACAAAACAAATTATGCCAATAAACTATACACGAAGGCGATAAAAACATCATTTTTCTGCATGTATCATAGAGCTATGCTACGTATAGCGACATCAACCTGCTTTTATGACACACGCTTGCACTGACCACATTATTTTTTACGTTAGTGTTTGGCTTGTCTCTGTTTGAAACGTTTGATGCTTCGTGCACGCGCGGTCATATGGGTGAAAACATGTGGTTTGAACGCCTGATAAATCGAATATTGTTGATGTATGAAAGTTTTTGCAACCCCCGAAGTCGTTTTTTAATTAAGAGTATAAAAAAGTTCTTAAAGATATCGTCGCATTTCCGGAAAAGTAACGCACTTTTTTACGATTTTGAGATATCGATGCAACTTGGTCTACCACATCAACTGGGAATTTAAATTGTTTTTTTATATTCCACACTAGCTAAGCCACAGTAAAGAAAAAATTATGACCTCTGAACACTTTGGTTCTTCAAGATACAATTCCGTACATTTTGTTGTACTCCATTTGGATTCCGAGTAAAAATTAATGTTTTTTGAAAACGAGTGGATATATGAATTAGCACTTTAAAGGCTTTTCGGACACATTCGCGAGATATGGTTATTCCACAATCATTCTTCATCTCATTTGCAAGCGTTCTAGTCAAAAAAGTTGGATTGTCACTGATTCTGACCATAATTCGCTCTGCCCTTGGAGCTATTGCCGCGGCCGACCAGTTGAAGGCTTCGTGTCATTATTTTCAAGCGCCGTCTTTAAGTTTTCCAAATTCAAGGACAGAAGGACATGGCTTTATCGACTCGGCTGTTGATGCTGATCAAGAATATATATACTTCCTTCTGCCTGTTACATACTTTTGCACATTTTTTAAGTTTTGTTAGGTTTGATTGAATTACTTATAAAAATTAAAACAAGTAAGAAGGCTCTAGTCGAGAAATCCCGACTAGACGGTACCCTGATCCCTATAATTCACGCGTACAGTCAGTGCTTGCAAGTATATGTGTGTGTGTGTACCGCATACTGCATACAAAATTTCAATATCCCATATCTCCGGTGTTTATTATCCGATTTCGATAAAAATTTCATTTTTTGTCATTATTTTGTTTTATAATTCAAATTGCATCTCAAATTTTCCAAATTCAAGATTTTGTAGTTATCGATCCCATGTGTATATCGGAAACGGAAAGAGTTATCGAAAATCGAAAACAAACTTGTACTGTCTAGGGATTAGGCGAGCTTAAGTTCCAAATCTGGAGTCTCTAGCTCTTATAGTCTCTGAGATCGACGCGTTCATACATACGGACAGACGGACATGGCTATATCGGCTGTTGATGCTGATCAAGAATATATATACTTTATGGGGTCGGAGATGCTTCCTTCTGCCTGTTACATACTTTTGCACAAAACCATTATACCCTTTTTCCCCATTTTTAATGGGATCAGGGTATAAAAAAAGATTAAAACAGCAAACACTGTGTCCCCCGTAGCTCTAAAGTAAAAAAATCAAAAATTTTCACATTGTGTAAACACTTTCGTGTCAAACCGTATGTATTTTTAGAAATGGTACGGGACATTTTGGGAGAAGGATGTTTCCCAGAACTCCGAAAGGTTGTTTTTAAGGAAAGTTTTCGCTGCAATAGAATAGTGTTCAGCATGGTAATTTCTCAATTGCCCTGATTCGCAAAGGCCGACACAGCATTTTGAAGCTTTTCCTTCACCCAAAAGAATTGCCGTGGGACTAAACGCAATTGGGTTGTTTGGAGTCGCGGAATACCGAACCATTGGACCATTTCTAAACCAATAATCGAGTTTTGCCAAGAGGTTGCCGTCCAGTTGGCATTCAGTAATTGCCGCCAAATTTCATATAGTTTATGAAAGCGTAGAGGCATTCACTAAGCTGGGATGCGCGAAATGCTTTGGTGCAATGAACCAGGTGCTTAGTATTACAATTAACTTTGATTAATTGATATGTGCTTCTGGTTTTTTACAGACGGTTGGTAGAGATTCACCCGCCCGCAGAAAACGCACGTAATCACCACAACTACAAAAGAAGGTTTTGTTTGCGCTAGTGGAATATCGGTATGTTGTATGAAATTAAGAAATTCATTTTTGTATAAAAGATGTATATTTAGTAATAGATTCACGTACATAAACATAGGTGCGCCCGGCTTTTTGAAAGTCCTGCCTTAAAGCGATTACATGATGAGTCTTCCCCGTTTAAGGAGAACTTAAAGCTAATTGCGGAATAAAGAACAAATTTTCCTCGACCATCATGAAGCCTTATCCATTTTCGGTCAATGCCCTAGAGCGGTGATCGGGGAACCGGGGTAAAAAATAAATTACTGGGGATAATAGTAATGATTAAAAATCATTTATTTTTATTATTATTATATTCTATTGACTTTTTTTATTTTTTTGCTCTTCATTGTGTGGTAAAATCACCTTATAAAAGCTATTAATGATTAAAAAGCTCATATTTAAATTTTCTATTGTATTGACCTTTTTTTACAAAAATATTTGGGGTAATGATTCAAAAGATTTCCCGACCGCTGCCCTAGAGGAACGTATGGCATTCAACTATAATCTGTCAAAAATTGGACGAGTTGTTGAGAACGCACTTGGACAGTTGAAGGCGCTGTTTTGTCGTGTATGCAGTGGACTGGAATGCACCATTCAATAACACACCTTTTGTAATTTGTTATTGCACTTTGCACAACACGTTTAATGATCACAATTGCTCTTTTAAAGATAGTTCATGATATGCAACCAGCTTGGGTCTATGAACTTGGTAATATTATATACAACGCCGAAATTATTTGCGGCGCCCTTTTCATACAATAGAACAACAATTTAAATAAAAAAGCACTTTATTTAATAAAAAATTTTAAACTTAATATAAAAATAATAAAATTGAATATAAAACTTTATCACTATGTCTTATATTCTGGTTCTCAAATTAATTGCATAATTCAAAACTGATTTCTTCTTTTTTATCGGCAATTTTTTCTATAGCCAACAAAGTTGCAACGTCAACACTAAGAAGCAGACGTCGATGGGTCGTCGCCAGGTTACTTATCGACGACAAATCTGAAAAAACATTTAAACATAAATTATAAAAAAGAAAATTCGAAAACAAACTTATGTATGTAAAAGTACCTCAGGAAAATTGATATTTGTGCAAAAATTTTGTTTATTCAATGCACTTATTTCTTATCAGCTTTTAATCTAATGTCCTGTTACAATTTTAAAAGAGAAAAAGTCATGCGTTTAACAGAAAGTTTATATTTGTGCAATGTTAAGAATATAAGTTCAACGGCAACGTGAATGTTAAGTTATACATGTTATATGTATGTAAATGTAAATGGATCAAACAAGTATGATCCTAGGATGCAACTCAGTTCGTATATTTTAGTCACAATTTAAACACCACAAGAAGTGGTTCATTTCATTTAAATAAACCTAATTAAATTCAACAGGTTATGGGCCCAGACATTGCAAGTCTGCGGAAGTGACTCGGTCCTAAAAAATTAAAAAAGGACAAGATCAAAATGATGCCATCAATGCATCCTATCGAGAAGCTCGATGATGAGAACTATGGGCATGGGCAGTTCAGATGAAAAGTGTTTTAATTCATGCTGATCTGTGGTCCGTAGTTTGCGGACGCGTGGTTAAATCAGAAGGTGATACACCACAGGCAAAAGCCGACTTCGACGCAAAAGATGAGAGGGCGTTAGCAAGTATTATGTTGAGCATAAGGGCTTCGCAAATAATTAATGTTAAACATATTAAAACATCATCGGATGTTTGGAACCAATTACGTGAGGTTCATGTACACATTGCCACTTAAAGGTTTACACAAAGTGAAAATATTTGATATTTTCACTTTAGAGCTATATGGTCACCCTGGTTGTTGTTTTTTATTTTTTATATTATTTTTTATAAGTAATTCAGTCATTTATATCTTAAACCTATTAAACAGAACTTAAAAAACATTAACATTAACAAAGAACAATTGAAAATACTAACAAAGGCACTTAATTCAACTGCCACGAAAAGCTTTACACACCAACGTTTTGGTGCATTTTCGTTGTAAAATTCGTAGGAAATTCGTATGTACAGTTACTTTTAATTAAATTAAAAATGCGCAGATCCATAAGAGTCCAAATTTTTTGCGCAGATCGCTTGCCAATGAAATGAAGAATGATTGTGGAATCACCATATCTCGCGAATGTGGCCTATATCCATTTTAAGTACCTACCCTTAATCTCGAGCTGTACAGTCCGTGTAATATTATTGGTTTTCAAGAGCTGGCGCCGTTTTTTTTTGGGTAGGTACTTAAACATTTTTTTGGCCACATTCGCGAGATATTGTGATTCCACAATCATTCTTCATCTCATTGGCAAGTGATCTGGCTAAAAAAATTTGGACTCTTATAGATCTGCGCATTTTTTATTTAATTAAAAGTAACTGTACATATGAATTCCACAACGAAAATGCACCAAAAACGTAGGTGTGTAAACCTTTTCGTGGCAGTTGAATTAAGTGCCTTTGTTAGTATTTTTAATTGTTCTTTGTTAATGTTAATGTTTTTTAAGTTCTGTTAAATAGGTTTAAGATATAAATGACTGAATTACTTACAAAAAATAATATAAAAAATAAAAAACAACAACCAGGGTGACCATATAGCTCTAAAGTGAAAATATCAAATATTTTCACTTTGTGTAAACCTTTAAGTGGCAATGTGTACAAAGAAGACCGGCACGACGTGTTACATTGCTTAAGCAATTTTTAGGCACCAAATGGAAAGAAGGGGGGAGCATCGTTGGAAATCTCACTAGATTCTTTACCGTGGTGGAAAAACTCAACGAAATCAGTGTGGATTTGCCCGATGAGTTTTTGTGCATAAATCTATTATCTACTCTGTCTTTTACATTCGAGAACCTTGTAGTGGCAGTCGAGACACGGGACCCATTGCCGACGCTTTGTGCACTATAAGTAAAACTTGTCGATGAAGGGGAGCGGCGTAAGGTGGACGAATGTATGGAGAAAGCAGAACAAAAAATGTACGCTATGCATGCACTAAGGAAAAACGGTAAAAAGTCAAAGCGACAAGACGGGCTGCTGGAAGTGTGGTCGTCGCGGCCACATAGCTGTAAACTGCAAATGCAATGAGCGAAACGACAATAGCGGAAGTGATAGCGAAAATGAAAAGAGATCATTTGCAATGTTCGGTATGTGTGCACTAACGAAAAACAGTAAAAGTCAATGCGATAAGACGGGTTGCTGGAATTGTGGTCGTCGCGGCCACATAGCTGTAAAATATAAATCCAAAGAGCGCAAAGGCAATAACGAGTGTAACAATTAAGAGAAAAAGATATCATTTGCAGTGTTCAATCCGAGCTTGACCAAAAGCTCGCAACATGATGTATGGTGCTTTGATAGTGGCTGTACTGCGCACTTATGTAAAGTTTATTGAATTCAAAAAGCACAAAGAGCGTATTAGTCTTGCAGTAAAAAACCACATACCGTGTGATAATACTGGAAAATAGATCATAAATAATGAAATGGCACAATCGATGTGGTCATTTGAACTTTGACAGTATGCAAAAACTAGTGACGCACAAAATGGTGCGTGGATTAAATACTGATTGCGATATAAACGAACGTGAGTGTATAACATGCGCAAAGAGTAAAATTATCGTACAGAAATTCCCAAGGGATTCGGGAAGTCGTGCCAAAGATGTACTTCAAATAATACACACGGATATATGTGGCCCGATGAGCAAAGCATCAAACGGAGGGGCAAGATATTTTGCGGCATTCATTGATGACAATACTCGATTTGTACATGTATATTTTTTGAAAACAAGAGATGAGGAATTCGCAAAATTTAAAGAGTTTAAAGTATATGCAGAGAATCAAACTGGCAAAACAATTAAAGCGCTTAGAAGTGATAATGGACGCGAGTATTTAAGCGAAAAGTTTGAGAATTTCCTTAAAAGTAGTGGAATAAAGAGGCAATTAACAGTGCCGCACACACCGCAGCAAAACGGCGTGGCAGAGCGTGCCAACAGGACACTAATAGAGATGGCTCGCAGTATGCTGGTATGGATGAAGCGTTCTGGGCTGAGGCGCTAAGGCTATAGTATTGAATAAAGCGTACAAGAGGAAGTTCCAGCCAAAGGGCGAAGAGCATTTTATGGTCGGCTATTCAGAAAATACTTCGAGACATTTTCACCAGTGGCAAGGTACTCGTCAATAAGGTTGGTGATAGCCATGGCAGTAGAGCATGGCATGTATATGCACCAAATAGATGTCTCAGCAGCATATTTGAATAGGAGCTTAAAAGAAGATGTCTACATGCGCCAACCACAAGGATTCGTCTATGAACACCACGGCGATCGTGTACTAAAGCTTAAAAAGTCGCTGTACGGACTTAAGCAAAGAGGGCGCGAATGGAATGAAAAATTAAGTAGTGTCTTAATAGACATTGGGTTTATTGCTTGCCCAAGTGAGCCGATAAAGTCTTAAATATTGTAGTAATATATGTTGACGATCTTATATAAGCCAGCTCAAGCAAAGAGGATCTTCTGAAGAAAAAGGCGCTTATATCCGATCAGTTTGACGTAGTTGATGGCGGCAATCTAGAACATTTTTTGGGAATGGAGATAGATCGAGAAGGAGAAACTGGAGCCATAACAATTGGCCACAAACAATATATAGAGGATCTGCTGCTCCAATATGGTATGGAAAACTATATTGTTGTTCCCCTTGACGTTGGTTTTCAAGTCAAATGCGAAAATGATGGATGCGCCAAGGCAAACCATGTAAATTATCAATCGCTGATAGGCTCCCTGATGTACTTGGCTGTGACGACTCGAGCCGATATACGTGGTTGGTTTGACAAGTACCCAACATACAATAGAAAAACGAAAATTGTTGGAAAAGTTATAATTTATTTTTTAACGTAATCTCCTATTAGCTCGATACATTTAATCTAGCAATTTTCCAATTTTTTTATCCCCTCTAAAAAATACGATTTCTGAAGCTCTGGAAAATAGGCCCTCGTAGCGGCAACCTCCTCGTTCGACCAAAATTTCTGCCTAGCGATTGACTTTTTCAAGTTTTGAAACAAAAACAAGTAAGAAGGCTCTAGTCGAGATATCCCGACTTCAATGTCCCATATCTCCGGTGTTTATTATCCGATTTCAATAAAATTTTCACAAATTGTCATTATTTTCTTTTATAATTCAAATGGCATCTCAAAGTATTCCAAATTCAAGATTTTGATTTTATCGATCCCATGTGTATATCGGAAACGGGAAGAGTTATCGAAAATCGAAAACAAACTTGTACTGCCTAGGGATTAGGCGAGCTTAAGTTCGAAATCTGGAGTCTCTAGCTCTTATAGTCTTTGAGATCGACGCGTTCATACATACGGACGGACAGACAGACGGACAGACAGACGGACGGACAGACGGACATGGCTATATCGACTCGGCTGTTGATGCTGATCAAGAATATATATACTTTATGGGGTCGGAGATGCTTCCTTCTGCCTGTTACATACTTTTGCACAAAACCATTATACCCTTTTTCCCCATTTTTAATGGGATCAGGGTATAAAAAAGTTGCAAGGGGCCAAATCTGAAGAATAAGGTGGATGGGGCAACAGTTCGTAGCGTAAAACTAACAATTTTGCCTCTGCTTCGAAGTGGTCAGGCGGTTGCGCTTGTTCTCTGGAGTGAGCAAACGCGGCAGCCATCGCGCCGACAGCTCAATCTTTCATATATTTCATGTAGGACATGAAACACTCGTTCTGTTGAGATGCCTACTGTCTCAGCTAACTCGCGCACCTTCGACCGGCTGGCTGACATTACGAGATCATGTAATTCTTTCACATTATCCTCCGTGATAGCCGTTTTCGGGGTACCTGGTCGTGGCTCATCAAAAACGGAAGTGCGACCAACGGTCGAAATCGAAGGAGAAGAGTCACCGTACACAGTATCCAAGCGTTCTTTGATTTCGCTGCGTGATTTCCTCTCCAAAAACAAGAATCGAATTACCGACCGATATTGCTCTTTTCCATTTTTCTAAAATGCGCGGACACGACTTCTTTGACAGGTTGTAACAACCAAACTAAGAGTCCGATTATTTATTTATTTTATTTATTTATTTTACGATAGTGGCGCTATGTTGTAATAGTAGAACAACCGGGAGTCAAGCTTGGGTACTTGTCAAACCACCCACGTATTACATTCGGTATCCAAGCTTGCAAAGAGGAATGCGGATCCACATCTGGAACATGAAGCAGCAGTAAAGCATTTGTGCTATCTAAAAGGAAAAAATTGACTTCATTATGCGTTAAGAGCGTACTGGTAAGCCCTATTACTGCTATGTGGACGCAGATTGGGCAAGTGACAGCAGCGATCGCAAATCATTCAGTGGATGGGCCTTCTTCAGAGCAGGTGCTGCTTTTACGTGGGAGTCGAAGAAGCAGAGCAAAGTTGCACTAAGCAGCACAGAAGTAGAATACGTGGCACTATCGTCAGCGGCAAGAGAGGCAGCGTACCTCACAAAACTGGTTGAAGAAATGGAATTTGGTAAAATGTCAGGTATCGTGATACATGGCGATAACGAGAGCGCGCAATGCTTTGTTTAAAATTCTATATTTCATGCTCGTAGTAAACATATAGACATAAAGTATCAAGAGAGCAATGTATAAGAATAAGAAATACGAGATGAAATATGTACCTTCTGAAAATATGATTTCCGACCTGTTGACTAAACATCTGCCTAGAGTCAAGCACGAAAAATGTATAGGAATGCTAGGGTTGCATTAATTATGAAATAATTGTTAGAGTAACATAGCCCGTTGAGAAGGAGTGTTAAGAATATAAGTTTAACGGCAACGTGAATGTTAAGTTATACATGTTATATGTATGTAAATGAATCAAACAAGTATGATCCTAAGATGCAACTCAGTTCGTATTGTTTCGAACTGAGAGCAAGCTGCCTGCGTGCAGCTGTACGTATATTTTAGTCACAATTTACACACCACAAGAAGTGGTTGGTTCCATTTAAATAAACCTTATTAAATTAAACATGCAAAATTATTAAATAACATTTTGAGTGCAACACATCAGTTATCACGCTGCAAAAAGTTATTGAGATAAAAGATTGTTTTCTAATAGTGCTTAATTAATATTGTTGCGGTTTTGTAAATTTTTTTTTTTAATTTTGACTGTTTGGTTAAAAAAGTGACAGATAAAAAACGAAAATTAAAACTATGGCTAAATGTAGCAATAAAATGACTTAACTTTCAGAAGTGGTGGCAGGACTCAAGACGCAAACTTGCTATAAGCGGAACCATGGTGGTGGCTTTTTGATGGTATGGGCGGCATTTAGCTCTGCTCAGAAGAATGAATTCGCAAAATTATGCGGATCCCCTGGAAAGCGAACTTTCTTCATTTGCGGAGGAGTTCCATGGCGAGGACTGGATATTTCAACAGGATAACGCTGCTATACATGTTGCAATGCATACGATGACGTTTTATAAAAAACAAGTAAGAAGGCTCTAGTCGAGAAATCCCGACTAGACGATACCCTATACTTTAAGAGTACAGTCAGTGCTTGCAAGTATGTGTGTGTGTGTCTACGCGTATGCTGCATACTGCATACTCAACTTGAATGTTCCATATCTCCGGTGTTTCTCAACCGATTTTAATAAGAATTTCACAGATTGTCATTATTTTGTTAAATATTTCAGACTCAAGATTCTGTTGTTATCGATCACATGTGTACATCGGAAACGGGAAAATTTATCGAAAATTTGAAGCAAACTTGTACTGCCTAGGGATTGGGCGAGCTTATGTTCCAAATCTGGATTCTCTAGCTCTTATAGTCTCTAGGATCGACGTTTTCTAATCTTGTTTGCACTAAGCGCAGCTTGTCTTGTCCTTCGATTTTTCAAAATGTTCCCAAACTTCGCAGTCTTCTCGCCTATGTTTTGAGGTCTCACGGATTTCATTTGATGCTCTTAAAAAGAAGAGTAAACAGCATTAAAGCCACAATAGAATATACATAAGTGGGACACGAATGTACGCTGAAATTTTTCGCCCAAATAGCAAATACTGCATTCTGCTCTACAACAACACGTTTTTCCATTGTTTTCAAGATACAACACGGTCCCGACAACGCCGCCCATCACAAAATTACGCTTTATATTTTATAAATCGTCAACTTTTGCATATTTAATCAATCGCAAAAAAACGATATTTTTGCTCTCAAACTCTATTTGAAATACTTGCGAAATATTTGCGCATACTGCATACTGCATACACAACTTCAATGTCACATATCTCCGGTGTTTCTTGACCGATTTCAATCAATTTTCACAGAAGAAACTGGAGCCATAACAATTGGCCACAAACAATATATAGAGGATCTGCTGCTCCAATATGGTATGGAAAACTATATTGTTGTTCCCCTTGACGTTGGTTTTCAAGTCAAATGCGAAAATGATGGATGCGCCAAGGCAAACCATGTAAAATATCAATCGCTGATAGGCTCCCTGATGTACTTGGCTGTGACGACTCGAGCCGATATACGTGGTTGGTTTGACAAGTACCCAACATACAATAGAAAAACGAGAATTGTTGGAAAAGTTATAATTTATTTTTTAACGTAATCTCCTATTAGCTCGATACATTTAATCTAGCAATTTTCCAATTTTTTTATCCCCTCTAAAAAATACGATTTCTGAAGCTCTGGAAAATAGGCCCTCGTAGCGGCAACCTCCTCGTTCGACCAAAATTTCTGCCTAGCGATTGACTTTTTCAAGTTTGGAAACAAAAACAAGTAAGAAGGCTCTAGTCGAGATATCCCGACTTCAATGTCCCATATCTCCGGTGTTTATTATCCGATTTCAATAAAATTTTCACAAATTGTCATTATTTTCTTTTATAATTCAAATGGCATCTCAAAGTATTCCAAATTCAAGATTTTGATTTTATCGATCCCATGTGTATATCGGAAACGGGAAGAGTTATCGAAAATCGAAAACAAACTTGTACTGCCTAGGGATTAGGCGAGCTTAAGTTCGAAATCTGGAGTCTCTAGCTCTTATAGTCTTTGAGATCGACGCGTTCATACATACGGACGGACAGACAGACGGACAGACAGACGGACGGACGGACGGACAGACGGACATGGCTATATCGACTCGGCTGTTGATGCTGATCAAGAATATATATACTTTATGGGGTCGGAGATGCTTCCTTCTGCCTGTTACATACTTTTGCACAAAACCATTATACCCTTTTTCCCCATTTTTAATGGGATCAGGGTATAAAAAAGTCGCAAGGGGCCAAATCTGAAGAATAAGGTGGATGGGGCAACAGTTCGTAGCGTAAAACTAACAATTTTGCCTCTGCTTCGAAGTGGTCAGGCGGTTGCGCTTGTTCTCTGGAGTGAGCAAACGCGGCAGCCATCGCGCCGACAGCTCAATCTTTCATATATTTCATGTATGACATGAAACACTCGTTCTGTTGAGATGCCTACTGTCTCAGCTAACTCGCGCACCTTTGACCGGCTGGCTGACATTACGAGATCATGTAATTCTTTCACATTATCCTCCGTGATAGCCGTTTTCGGGGTACCTGGTCGTGGCTCATCAAAAACGGAAGTGCGACCAACGGTCGAAATCGAAGGAGAAGAGTCACCGTACACAGTATCCAAGCGTTCTTTGATTTCGCTGCGTGATTTCCTCTCCAAAAACAAGAATCGAATTACCGACCGATATTGCTCTTTTCCATTTTTCTAAAATGCGCGGACACGACTTCTTTGACAGGTTGTAACAACCAAACTAAGAGTCCGATTATTTATTTATTTTATTTATTTATTTTACGATAGTGGCGCTATGTTGTAATAGTAGAACAACCGGGAGTCAAGCTTGGGTACTTGTCAAACCACCCACGTATTACATTCGGTATCCAAGCTTGCAAAGAGGAATGCGGATCCACATCTGGAACATGAAGCAGCAGTAAAGCATTTGTGCTATCTAAAAGGAAAAAATTGACTTCATTATGCGTTAAGAGCGTACTGGTAAGCCCTATTACTGCTATGTGGACGCAGATTGGGCAAGTGACAGCAGCGATCGCAAATCATTCAGTGGATGGGCCTTCTTCAGAGCAGGTGCTGCTTTTACGTGGGAGTCGAAGAAGCAGAGCAAAGTTGCACTAAGCAGCACAGAAGTAGAATACGTGGCACTATCGTCAGCGGCAAGAGAGGCAGCGTACCTCACAAAACTGGTTGAAGAAATGGAATTTGGTAAAATGTCAGGTATCGTGATACATGGCGATAACCAGAGCGCGCAATGCTTTGTTTAAAATTCTATATTTCATGCTCGTAGTAAACATATAGACATAAAGTATCAAGAGAGCAATGTATAAGAATAAGAAATACGAGATGAAATATGTACCTTCTGAAAATATGATTTCCGACCTGTTGACTAAACATCTGCCTAGAGTCAAGCACGAAAAATGTATAGGAATGCTAGGGTTGCATTAATTATGAAATAATTGTTAGAGTAACATAGCCCGTTGAGAAGGAGTGTAAAGAATATAAGTTTAACGGCAACGTGAATGTTAAGTTATACATGTTATATGTATGTAAATGAATCAAACAAGTATGATCCTAAGATGCAACTCAGTTCGTATTGTTTCGAACTGAGAGCAAGCTGCCTGCGTGCAGCTGTACGTATATTTTAGTCACAATTTACACACCACAAGAAGTGGTTGGTTCCATTTAAATAAACCTTATTAAATTAAACATGCAAAATTATTAAATAACATTTTGAGTGCAACACATCAGTTATCACGCTGCAAAAAGTTATTGAGATAAAAGATTGTTTTCTAATAGTGCTTAATTAATATTGTTGCGGTTTTGTAAATTTTTTTTTTTAATTTTGACTGTTTGGTTAAAAAAGTGACAGATAAAAAACGAAAATTAAAACTATGGCTAAATGTAGCAATAAAATGACTTAACTTTCAGAAGTGGTGGCAGGACTCAAGACGCAAACTTGCTATAAGCGGAACCATGGTGGTGGCTTTTTGATGGTATGGGCGGCATTTAGCTCTGCTCAGAAGAATGAATTCGCAAAATTATGCGGATCCCCTGGAAAGCGAACTTTCTTCATTTGCGGAGGAGTTCCATGGCGAGGACTGGATATTTCAACAGGATAACGCTGCTATACATGTTGCAATGCATACGATGACGTTTTATAAAAAACAAGTAAGAAGGCTCTAGTCGAGAAATCCCGACTAGACGATACCCTATACTTTAAGAGTACAGTCAGTGCTTGCAAGTATGTGTGTGTGTGTCTACGCGTATGCTGCATACTGCATACTCAACTTGAATGTTCCATATCTCCGGTGTTTCTCAACCGATTTTAATAAGAATTTCACAGATTGTCATTATTTTGTTAAATATTTCAGACTCAAGATTCTGTTGTTATCGATCACATGTGTACATCGGAAACGGGAAAATTTATCGAAAATTTGAAGCAAACTTGTACTGCCTAGGGATTGGGCGAGCTTATGTTCCAAATCTGGATTCTCTAGCTCTTATAGTCTCTAGGATCGACGTTTTCTAATCTTGTTTGCACTAAGCGCAGCTTGTCTTGTCCTTCGATTTTTCAAAATGTTCCCAAACTTCGCAGTCTTCTCGCCTATGTTTTGAGGTCTCACGGATTTCATTTGATGCTCTTAAAAAGAAGAGTAAACAGCATTAAAGCCACAATAGAATATACATAAGTGGGACACGAATGTACGCTGAAATTTTTCGCCCAAATAGCAAATACTGCATTCTGCTCTACAACAACACGTTTTTCCATTGTTTTCAAGATACAACACGGTCCCGACAACGCCGCCCATCACAAAATTACGCTTTATATTTTATAAATCGTCAACTTTTGCATATTTAATCAATCGCAAAAAAACGATATTTTTGCTCTCAAACTCTATTTGAAATACTTGCGAAATATTTGCGCATACTGCATACTGCATACACAACTTCAATGTCACATATCTCCGGTGTTTCTTGACCGATTTCAATCAATTTTCACAGAAGAAACTGGAGCCATAACAATTGGCCACAAACAATATATAGAGGATCTGCTGCTCCAATATGGTATGGAAAACTATATTGTTGTTCCCCTTGACGTTGGTTTTCAAGTCAAATGCGAAAATGATGGATGCGCCAAGGCAAACCATGTAAAATATCAATCGCTGATAGGCTCCCTGATGTACTTGGCTGTGACGACTCGAGCCGATATACGTGGTTGGTTTGACAAGTACCCAACATACAATAGAAAAACGAGAATTGTTGGAAAAGTTATAATTTATTTTTTAACGTAATCTCCTATTAGCTCGATACATTTAATCTAGCAATTTTCCAATTTTTTTATCCCCTCTAAAAAATACGATTTCTGAAGCTCTGGAAAATAGGCCCTCGTAGCGGCAACCTCCTCGTTCGACCAAAATTTCTGCCTAGCGATTGACTTTTTCAAGTTTGGAAACAAAAACAAGTAAGAAGGCTCTAGTCGAGATATCCCGACTTCAATGTCCCATATCTCCGGTGTTTATTATCCGATTTCAATAAAATTTTCACAAATTGTCATTATTTTCTTTTATAATTCAAATGGCATCTCAAAGTATTCCAAATTCAAGATTTTGATTTTATCGATCCCATGTGTATATCGGAAACGGGAAGAGTTATCGAAAATCGAAAACAAACTTGTACTGCCTAGGGATTAGGCGAGCTTAAGTTCGAAATCTGGAGTCTCTAGCTCTTATAGTCTTTGAGATCGACGCGTTCATACATACGGACGGACAGACAGACGGACAGACAGACGGACGGACGGACGGACAGACGGACATGGCTATATCGACTCGGCTGTTGATGCTGATCAAGAATATATATACTTTATGGGGTCGGAGATGCTTCCTTCTGCCTGTTACATACTTTTGCACAAAACCATTATACCCTTTTTCCCCATTTTTAATGGGATCAGGGTATAAAAAAGTCGCAAGGGGCCAAATCTGAAGAATAAGGTGGATGGGGCAACAGTTCGTAGCGTAAAACTAACAATTTTGCCTCTGCTTCGAAGTGGTCAGGCGGTTGCGCTTGTTCTCTGGAGTGAGCAAACGCGGCAGCCATCGCGCCGACAGCTCAATCTTTCATATATTTCATGTATGACATGAAACACTCGTTCTGTTGAGATGCCTACTGTCTCAGCTAACTCGCGCACCTTTGACCGGCTGGCTGACATTACGAGATCATGTAATTCTTTCACATTATCCTCCGTGATAGCCGTTTTCGGGGTACCTGGTCGTGGCTCATCAAAAACGGAAGTGCGACCAACGGTCGAAATCGAAGGAGAAGAGTCACCGTACACAGTATCCAAGCGTTCTTTGATTTCGCTGCGTGATTTCCTCTCCAAAAACAAGAATCGAATTACCGACCGATATTGCTCTTTTCCATTTTTCTAAAATGCGCGGACACGACTTCTTTGACAGGTTGTAACAACCAAACTAAGAGTCCGATTATTTATTTATTTTATTTATTTATTTTACGATAGTGGCGCTATGTTGTAATAGTAGAACAACCGGGAGTCAAGCTTGGGTACTTGTCAAACCACCCACGTATTACATTCGGTATCCAAGCTTGCAAAGAGGAATGCGGATCCACATCTGGAACATGAAGCAGCAGTAAAGCATTTGTGCTATCTAAAAGGAAAAAATTGACTTCATTATGCGTTAAGAGCGTACTGGTAAGCCCTATTACTGCTATGTGGACGCAGATTGGGCAAGTGACAGCAGCGATCGCAAATCATTCAGTGGATGGGCCTTCTTCAGAGCAGGTGCTGCTTTTACGTGGGAGTCGAAGAAGCAGAGCAAAGTTGCACTAAGCAGCACAGAAGTAGAATACGTGGCACTATCGTCAGCGGCAAGAGAGGCAGCGTACCTCACAAAACTGGTTGAAGAAATGGAATTTGGTAAAATGTCAGGTATCGTGATACATGGCGATAACCAGAGCGCGCAATGCTTTGTTTAAAATTCTATATTTCATGCTCGTAGTAAACATATAGACATAAAGTATCAAGAGAGCAATGTATAAGAATAAGAAATACGAGATGAAATATGTACCTTCTGAAAATATGATTTCCGACCTGTTGACTAAACATCTGCCTAGAGTCAAGCACGAAAAATGTATAGGAATGCTAGGGTTGCATTAATTATGAAATAATTGTTAGAGTAACATAGCCCGTTGAGAAGGAGTGTAAAGAATATAAGTTTAACGGCAACGTGAATGTTAAGTTATACATGTTATATGTATGTAAATGAATCAAACAAGTATGATCCTAAGATGCAACTCAGTTCGTATTGTTTCGAACTGAGAGCAAGCTGCCTGCGTGCAGCTGTACGTATATTTTAGTCACAATTTACACACCACAAGAAGTGGTTGGTTCCATTTAAATAAACCTTATTAAATTAAACATGCAAAATTATTAAATAACATTTTGAGTGCAACACATCAGTTATCACGCTGCAAAAAGTTATTGAGATAAAAGATTGTTTTCTAATAGTGCTTAATTAATATTGTTGCGGTTTTGTACATTTTTTTTTTTAATTTTGACTGTTTGGTTAAAAAAGTGACAGATAAAAAACGAAAATTAAAACTATGGCTAAATGTAGCAATAAAATGACTTAACTTTCAGAAGTGGTGGCAGGACTCAAGACGCAAACTTGCTATAAGCGGAACCATGGTGGTGGCTTTTTGATGGTATGGGCGGCATTTAGCTCTGCTCAGAAGAATGAATTCGCAAAATTATGCGGATCCCCTGGAAAGCGAACTTTCTTCATTTGCGGAGGAGTTCCATGGCGAGGACTGGATATTTCAACAGGATAACGCTGCTATACATGTTGCAATGCATACGATGACGTTTTATAAAAAACAAGTAAGAAGGCTCTAGTCGAGAAATCCCGACTAGACGATACCCTATACTTTAAGAGTACAGTCAGTGCTTGCAAGTATGTGTGTGTGTGTCTACGCGTATGCTGCATACTGCATACTCAACTTGAATGTTCCATATCTCCGGTGTTTCTCAACCGATTTTAATAAGAATTTCACAGATTGTCATTATTTTGTTAAATATTTCAGACT